>JAKUDI010000202.1:0-67541 GCA_022702515.1 Ilyophis sp. 1 JC-2022 | reverse complement strand
CCATGTCACGTGTTGTTATTGTACTCAATAAGCCTAATAGTATGGAAGGGTGCTGATTCAGACACAGACCTGGTGCACTAAAGAAAGTGAACATTTCACTAATTCTAAGATGCTCTGGACTGCCAGATAAAATGTTCATGGAAACTGATCGTATACAATTGGTCAAAATTGGGGGAAGCATTAAAAAATGTTTGTGTGGGTATAAACGCAATTATCATTATAAACCAGTATATTGATTCCAAAACCTGTTTCTTTTGCACACAAACACTTTACCGGATCAGAATGAGGCAGACTGCATACACAGCTGGATATACATTGAAGCGATGCAGGTGAAGTACCTTAATCAAGAGTACAACTGCAGTGTCCTACCTGGGAATCAAACCTTTTCAGTTCTTTATACATTATACTGCAGTGCCACGCTACATTCTACATTAACCATGTTTGACCAGGTCAGAGGTTGTTTACCCTGTGACAACAAATAAATGTTACATTTTGGTTTTTTTTCACTGAATATATGACAGAAATGGGAAAGGACAGGAGAGAGAGGTACAATGTGAGAACTACATCTCAACAGGAAGAGAGATCCTTTAGTCTTTCAGTGAATTTTCCACACACTTTTCCACACCATCACAGAGATGCATGGAAGCAGACAGGCACCTTATAGTAAAATATAAATGAGAATCTGTAATATAGAAAGGGCCAGAGGAAGCTGTGAACAGCAGCACAGCAGTGAGAGATATTGTGTGTTTTATGAGATGCTGAAATTCTGCTCTCTCTCTCTCTCTCTCTCTCTCTCTCTCTCTCTCTCTCTCTCTCTCTCTCTCTCTCTCTCTCTCTCTCTCTCTCTCTCTCTCTCTCTCTCTCTCTCTCTCTCTCTCTGAGGTGGAGGTTGTGTGTGAGGGTGTGGTTGCTTGAGAGCTTGTTTGCCTTTCTTTGTATGTTTTCTTTTCCTTTCCTTTCTTTTCTTCCATTCTTTTACTCTTTCTTTCTTTGTTAGTGCATAGTGGTTTCGTTTTTTATGTATTCTTGTTTTTTTTAGGTTTCAGGATTGTGCGTTAGACCGTTTTCGTCTGTTTAATCGGGGTTTGGTGGGGATGGCGTCCAGTATGGCGTCATCCCTATCTCTCCGACATGGCGTGAGAGTTATGCCAGAGCCAACCGTAACAGTGGAAGAAGTTCTCTTGGCCGCGGGTGAACAGGTTGGCCACGATAACATTTTATATGCGTCTCGCATGAACAAAGCAGTTGTTGTGTTTTTAAAAGAGGAACGATTTGTCAATCGTTTGGTTGAAAGTGGTATAAATATAGACGATATATTTGTACAGATTACACCGTTAACTGCTCCGTCTATGCGCGTCATTATTTCTGGTGTACCCCCGTTTATTCCCAACGAAGCATTGGAGCGAGAACTTATGCGGTTTGGAAAATTAGCAAGTTCAATTAAAACAGTGCCACTTGGGTGTAAAGACAGTAAACTCAAACATGTTCAATCACTTCGAAGACAGGTTTTCATGTTTCTTCAGTCCCCGACACAGTCTATGGAAGTTTCCTTTCGGGTTAAACATGGGGATGGGTCGTACATGGTCTATGCGAGTGCCGGTAATATGAAGTGTTTTGAGTGCGGGGATGTGGGGCACAAGCGCTTTGCTTGTCCACATAGACAGCAGACTCAAGAGGGTGTTGTAGCCAGCACTCCGTCTTCTGAGGCTATAGTTAGAGAAGGAGGTAATGCACAAACAGTAGCACAGCAGCCCGGGACAGAGAAGCCACGGACTCCCGACAGTGGGGAGAATACTCGCTCAGTCAGTTCTGAGTCGGGAGAGGCTGCACCCGGTGAGCTAACAGTGTCTGAGGCACCCGGCGAGCTAACAGTTCTGAGGCACCCGGTGAGCTAACAGTGTCTGAGGCACCGGTTGAGCTGGCGGTGTCTGAGGCACCGGTAGCCCCGGACACGGAGAAGGTAAATGTTGAGGTAGCAGCGGCTGGGAGCTCCACTATAGTGGAAGAAGTGATGCCCAGTGTTAGCGGTATTAATACGGCTAATAGAAAGAACGCAGAACAGAAACTGCCTGTTACTACGAACTGCATAAATAATGAGCAAGATGAGATGGACTATGATTCGGATTCGGATAGGTCTATTTTGTCTGATATAGTTTCTCAGGGGGGTGATCTTTACTCTCTGGAGGAAGTAAACGAGTTCTTACATTTATTTATGGAAAACAGGTTAGTGTTGTAGACTTTTCCCCTGATCAGAATAAATTTATTAGGACAGTTTCTGCAGAGAAACTGGTAGGAGTGGATCTCCTAACTGAGAAAAAGCGATTTCGCTTAAGAAAATTTGTCACGGCTTTGAGAAAGGGATCTAAAACGGGGAAAGTAGATTAAAAAGAAAAAATCGGAATACTTTTTAAATAAGGAATTACTATGCATCACAGGTGTTCTATCTGTTCTGGTTGGCTGTAATGATCTTTCTCCCGTTTTATTTTTTAACCTTACATATGCAGGTTTTAAGTGTTGGATCTCTAAATATTAATGGTGGAAGGGATAGGCAGAAATGGGCCTTGGTAGCAGAAATGTTTAGACAAAAAAACTTGAATGTACTTTTCCTTCAGGAAACACATAGTAATGAAGCGAATTAATGTGACTGGGGTATGTGGTGGGAGGGCCAGTATATTCTCAGTCATGGGACAAATGTTAGTGCAGGGGTAGCAATTCTCTTTGCCCCTAGCTTAGGGGTAAAAATAATACAAACAATGGAGATAGTGAAGGGGCGGGTTGTGTTAGTGAAAGTAGAGACAGGGGAATATTTTTTTCCTGTTGAATGTGTATGCTCCAAATCAGGGTAATGAGCGTATAGGTGTTTTTAAGGAGATACAGAGGGTTTTAGCACAATATGAACAGGGGCCATGTATTGTAATGGGAGGAGATTGGAACTGCACTATAGATTTTACCATAGACAGAACAGGGGAGGAACCTCACCTGCAGTCATCTACCTGTTTGTCCAGGCTACTCAAAGAGCTAGAAGTAGTAGATGCATGGCGAATAAAACACCCAGTGGTGAGGCAGTATACCTGGCTAAAAGTGATTAGCGAAAGGGTTAGTGCTGCAAGATTAGACAGGATATATGTGTCAAAAGCTTTCAGTACCAGATTGCTCAGAAGTTTTATTTACCCCGTTGGTTTTCTCTCTCTCTCTCTCTCTCAAATACAAATGGACCTTTAGTTTGAGGTAACACTTGTGAGTAACGTAAGGCCCAAAAATGGGAGATTAGAATTAAAGAGGTGCTAACATGGAGACACTTGTGAGTAACGTAAGGCCCAAAGATGGGAGATTAGCATTAAAGAGGTGCTAACATGGGGACACTTGTGAGTAACGTAAGGCCCAAAGATGGGAGATTAGCATTAAAGAGGTGGTAACATGGGGCCACTTGTGAGTGACATAAGGCCCAAATATGGGAGATTAGAATTAAAGAGGTGCTAACATGGAGACACTTGTGAGTAACGTAAGGCCCAAAGATGGGAGATTAGCATTAAAGAGGTGCTAACATGGGGCCACTTGTAGGTGACATAAGGCCCAAATATGGGAGATTAGAATTAAAGAGGTGCTAACATGGAGACACTTGTGAGTAACGTAAAGCCCAAAGATGGGAGATTAGCATTAAAGAGGTGCTAACATGGGGACACTTGTGAGTAACGTAAGGCCCAAAGATGGGAGATTAGCATTAAAGAGGTGGTAACATGGGGCCACTTGTGCGTGACATAAGGCCCAAAGATGGGAGATTAGCATTAAAGAGGTGGTAACATGGTTTGGATATAAAGGTGCTTTGCCCCTCCCCACACCAGTGTCCATTGCTGCATGACCTGGGTAAACTTGCTTTCACACCCATGCTGTAATCGACCTCAACAGACTCTGTTAATAAAGACCTGTGACGTTGAAGAATCTTTGGTTTCAGTTTTGAATCTGTTTTAGTTCAGGATATCTAGAATTTGTGATACCCGACTGAACCGACATAACAGTTGTCTTCTACATACTGTTGCTTAGCGATGTATTGAAGTGGAAATGGTGGGTTTCTGACTGTTTTGAGCTTTGGTGTCAAGAACAGAAACAGGAAAAATACCCATATTATTATTATTATGATATTCTTTTCATGTCAATAACATGATGTATAAATGTATGGATGGATGGTTTTAAAATTGAACGCCTGGCTATATTTGAGCAGACCCATGTAGAGAATGGAGAAAGAGGGCATATCTGACATGTTTAGGCTGCACATGTGTGTTAGTGAATGTACATTGTTCAACTTAATTTCTATCAGAGATAAACACAGAAAAAATATGCCTATTCAGTTTTTCAAGTGATAAACATGGTGATTAAATAGATAATGGAATGATTTGAAAGGTGAAATGCTGCCCATAGCTGTACCACACAGGAAAATATTAGAGAAAAGGGGCGCATATACATCCTGTAATATTAGCACGTGTGATTTAGTACACTTTAAAATATATAATTGGCCATTTAAAGCAACAAAATGTTAAAGTGATAATAAATAAACAGATTTACTGTTGTTGTGCTGTCCATAGATAATGGAGCTGCTACAGTGTGAAGTACAGAGATACTGTTGTTGTGCTGTCCATAGATAATGGTTAGCTGCTACAGTGTGAAGTACAGAGATACTGTTGTTGTGCTGTCCATAGATAATGGTTAGCTGCTACAGTGTGAAGTACAGAGATACTGTTGTTGTGCTGTCCATAGATAATGGAGCTGCTACAGTGTGAAGTACAGAGATACTGTTGTTGTGCTGTCCATAGATAATGGTTAGCTGCTACAGCGTGAAGTACAGAGATACTGTTGTTGTGCTGTCCATAGATAATGGAGCTGCTACAGTGTGAAGTACAGAGATACTGTTGTTGTGCTGTCCATAGATAATGGTTTAGCTGCTACAGTGTGAAGTACAGAGTTACTGTTGTTGTGCTGTCCATAGATAATGGAGCTGCTACAGTGTGAAGTACAGAGTTACTGTTGTTGTGCTGTCCATAGATAATGGTTTAGCTGCTACAGTGTGAAGTACAGAGATACTGTTGTTGTGCTGTCCATAGATAATGGTTTAGCTGCTACAGTGTGAAGTACAGAGATACTGTTGTTGTGCTGTCCATAGATAATGGAGCTGCTACAGTGTGAAGTACAGAGATACTGTTGTTGTGCTGTCCATAGATAATGGTTTAGCTGCTACAGTGTGAAGTACAGAGATACTGTTGTTGTGCTGTCCATAGATAATGGAGCTGCTACAGTGTGAAGTACAGAGATACTGTTGTTGTGCTGTCCATAGATAATGGCTCGCTGCTACAGTGTGAAGTACAGAGATACTGTTGTTGTGCTGTCCATAGATAATGGCGCTGCTACAGTGTGAAGTACAGAGATACTGTTGTTGTGCTGTCCATAGATAGAGTTTAGCTGCTACAGTGTGAAGTACAGAGATACTGTTGTTGTGCTGTCCATAGATAGAGTTTAGCTGCTACAGTGTGAAGTACAGAGATACTGTTGTTGTGCTGTCCATAGATAGAGTTTAGCTGCTACAGTGTGAAGTACAGAGATACTGTTGTTGTGCTGTCCATAGATAATGGTTTAGCTGCTACAGTGTGAAGTACAGAGATACTGTTGTTGTGCTGTCCATAGATAATGGTTTAGCTGCTACAGTGTGAAGTACAGAGTTACTGTTGTTGTGCTGTCCATAGATAGAGTTTAGCTGCTACAGTGTGAAGTACAGAGATACTGTTGTTGTGCTGTCCATAGATAATGGTTTAGCTGCTACAGTGTGAAGTACAGAGATACTGTTGTTGTGCTGTCCATAGATAATGGTTTAGCTGCTACAGTGTGAAGTACAGAGTTACTGTTGTTGTGCTGTCCATAGATAATGGTTTAGCTGCTACAGTGTGAAGTACAGAGATACTGTTGTTGTGCTGTCCATAGATAATGGCTCGCTGCTACAGTGTGAAGTACAGAGATACTGTTGTTGTGCTGTCCATAGATAATGGCTCGCTGCTACAGTGTGAAGTACAGAGTTACTGTTGTTGTGCTGTCCATAGATAATGGCTCGCTGCTACAGTGTGAAGTACAGAGTTGCTTTGTCACTCTGGCAGAAAAGTTTTTTTTTTTTTGATGGCACACCTTTAGGATCCAGTATGACTTAAAGATGATGTAGTGAACTGGCTAAAACTTCACCTTTCATTGTTGTGGTCAGAGGTAGTTAGGCCTGGCAATGTATTTGATTGAATTGGGATGCAATGACATTATCTCATCAAAATGAAAATGCCAATATGCCTTCTAAGTTATTTTACAGTCCAAATAAAAGAAAAGGAGAACGTGTACTTTGTTAATTGCACACAAAATCTTTTGGAATAATGACAACAGTACATATTACAACAATAATATTGTATAATGATTGGTGTGTGTCCACAAAAACAGCTGCACATGTTTTGTATTTGATGGCACTACAAAACTAGGCCCCATTGCTCCAGTTTGAATTTAAGATGATTTAGTGAACTTGCAGTAGGTTAATCTTTCACTGTTGTGGTCAGAGGTAGTTAGGCTTGAGACTGTATTTTAATGAATTGGGAAACAACGGCATATCTCTTGAAAATGCCAATATGCCCTTTAAATAATTTTACAATACAATTAAAATAGAAAATAGAAAATAAAATAGACTTGTCTTTATCCTTGTGAATGATGACAACAGTACATATTAAACCATAATATTGTGTAATGACTGGTTTGTGTCCACAGAAGCAGCTGGGGGCGACACAGAGTAAATTCCAGCAAAGAATCCAGGAGAGAGAGAAGGAGCTGCAGGATCTGAGACAGGCTGTGCAGTCACTCAAGGTGGGTACTGACCAGAGGAGAAGACAACAGCTGGCTGCTGGAAGAACCATTTCAGGGCTCAGTCAGGGCTCTCCTCCAGTCAGCCAGTGAGGAGTCCAGTGTTGGGCCACTTTCCAGCCCTGTGGGGCTCAATACCACTGAGCCACACTGTGGGGAACAGGCTGTCTGGGGTCCCAGTCAGATTTAGAAAAAATCTTTATTTCCCAAGTTACCCCTTATGAGGGCCCTTTGGGAAAGAAATGTTTGCACTGGCCATTCAGTGTCTGCAGCCTTTAAGTTGAAATAATTTGGTCCCTCTTGTGTTGAAGTTTTTACCAGCGTTTGTTTAATCCTCCTGGGAATATGGTGTTGAGTTTTCTAATCCAATGTCTTTCTGTCCTACGTCTGTCCTCTTGTGTCCAGTTAATGTTAGAATGCAGGCCTGATATTTCTACTGCTTCAAGTCCATGGTGTAGGAAATGAGCCACTATGTGTGTGTCTGTTTTTCTATGATTTTTTATGTTATATATGTGTTGTGCTAATCTTGTCTTAATTCTATTTCCTGTTTCTCCTACATATTTTATGTCACAGTGTTTGCACTTTATGACATAATGCAGTTATATGTGTTAGCTGTTAGTGTTTGTTTAATAAGGTATGTTGTGTTTGTAGTGTTGTTTTTCACTGTAGTGGCCTGTTTGTAAAATGTCGGGCCTTGTCTGGGTAAAATGTTGATTTCCGGTAATTTACTGCTTACCAGATGATTTTTAAGGTTTTTGTTTCTTTTGTAGGCCAAAATTATTTTGAATTCTTGGAGCAGGTCTGTGTCTTGCAGAATCCTGGTCAGGTTCCGTTTAATTTTTTTGTTTGCTATTTGGCTGAATGTCGAGTAGGTGGTGATAAGCGGAATGATTTTTCTAGTGTCCTGTTGATTTGTAGCCAAGAAGGTTTTCTGAATCTGTCTGAGGAACGATCTGGAATACCCCCTTGGGTTTAATGCATTGAAGAGGGTGTTGGTAGCCTCCTCAAAGTCTGGAGTTTGTGTGCAGATTCAGTTGAATCTTAGTAATTGGGATTTAATCAAACCTCTGAATGTATGTTTTGGGTGGAGACTGTCTTTGTGTAAGAGTACATGTGTGTCTGTGTCTTTAAAAAACACTTTAGTGTCTGATGTGTGTGTTTGGGAAAATGAGGGCCCCTTGTATTTGGTAGTGTCCAAAAAATCTATATGTTCATAGTGTGCGGTGTGTTTAATTGTGATAGATGTGTGGTGCGTGTTGAGGATCCCTATGAAATCTTCTGAGCTATGTGTCCATGTTCCCCAAATGTCATCTAAATACCTAAAATAATTAGTGGGGAGTTTGGGACATTTTTCAAAAACTGTCTCCTCCCAATGTGCCATGTAAATGTTGGCATAAGCCGGTGCAAATTTTGTGCCCATAGCTGTGCCACTGGTCTGTAAGAAGAATTTTTTATTGAATTCAAAGTCATTCTTGGTGAGGCTTATCTCCAGTAATTGCAGGAGGATCGTATTCGGTCGATTGTTGTACAGGTACTTTTCCATCCATGTTTTTACCGCTGTTAATCCTGCTGCTGTTTATGTTAGTGTATAGACTATCTATGTCTATGGTGAACAGGATGGTTTCTTCAGGTATTTTGGTGGTTTTTATTTTGTTTATGAAATCATATGTGTCTTTGATGTAGCTTTTGTGTTTTGTGGACAGTGGATTGAGAAAGAAATTGAAGTATTCAGCTATCCTACAGAATTCGCTGTTGCAGTCTGAAATAATAGGCCTCCCTGCCGGTATGCTCCAAGATTCTGGTGGCTTGTGTATTTTAGAGAGGAGGTAAAACATTCTTGGTCTTGGGTTGTCCTCTCCCCTCAGGTAAAAACTTTGTTTTTTAGTGATGTATTTGTTTTCTACTAGTGTCTGTATGATGGCATGTATTTCCTGGGCCGTGTCTGGGTATATGGGTCCATCTAATTTTCTGTAATGTGAAATGTTGTGAAGTTGTCTATAGGCTTCCTGTGTGTATTGTGTTCTATCCATAATAACTATGGCACTTCTCTTATCTGCTGGTTTAATAATGATCTGTTTGTTGTTAGCCAGCTGTAGTAGCGCTTGGCTCTCACCTCTGCTGAGGTTGTTTTGATCTTTGTGGGTTTGCAGGTTCAGTGCCTTAATCAGCGTGTTGTCCTCTTTAATAATTTGTGCGATCTCTTTAGGGATTTCTTCCAGTCTGGGTTCCCAGTTGGATTTTGGTGTGAATTTGGTGTGGATTTCAGAGCTGAGTGTAAGGCCCAGTTAAATTGTACAGCCCTCCTCTCTCTGTGTCTCCTAACAGCGCTCTGCACAGGCAGCAGTGGAGGACAGTGAGAGGATCTTTACTGAGCTGATCTGCTCCATTGAGAGAAGGCGCTCTGAGGTGAAAGAGCTGATCAGAGATCAGGAGAAGGCTGAAGTGAGTCGGGCTGAAGGACTCCTGGAGCGACTGGAGCAGGAGATTGCTGAGCTGAGGAGGAAAGATGCTGAGATGGAGCAGCTTTCACACACAGAGGATCACATCCATTTCCTCCAGGTAACATCACTGGCTCTCTGACGGTCTGCACTATGTACATACATGTTGAGGTGTGTTCCTCATTTACAAATATCTGCTCCTGGCATCTGCACAGGAATCTGTATTGAGACTGTTGTCTGTCTGTCTGTCTGTAGAGCTGTCAGTCTCTCTGTGCAGCTCCTGGGCCTGGAGACTTACCCAGCATCACTGTCAGTCCACAAATCTCTTTTGAGGCTGTGAGAAATTCTGTCTCTGAACTGAAAGAGCGACTGGAGGACGTCTTCAAGAAGGAATTTGTCAAAATCTCTCAAACAGGTTAGAACTGCTGAAACAACTTTTTCCCAATGATTTCTTTCATTAAAAATAACAATTGTTGATCTTTTGTGAATAGAAGTACAGTGTTGTTGATACTTTGTGTAGCCGTGAGTCTGACAGGAGTGAGCAGAGACTGTTCCTCCATCACCCAACCGTAGCAACTTATTTTATCCCTACAGGAACCCACCTGCCACAGTACAACACCAGACACGGTAAGTAAGAATTTATAAAAGGTTTACAGATGACAACCCAGTCAGAACCAGACCCACGTTGGGTTTAAAAATATTTAAATGTGGCAAAAAGTGAAGCATGATAACTTGTCAATAAAACAGGGGTCATAGCTGGGGCTTGTTTAAGTTGAGCAATCTTTGTAATCTGAAGAAACCTACTATAATGTATATTCAGGTTTTTTCTAATGCATATACCTTTTAAATGTCACTTTATCTCCTGTTATAACAGTTAATAGCAGCACAAAGGTTTTAGTGTTTCTGCATCTTATAGCTGATCCTGTGCAGTAAAGCAGTCTGCACTGCTGTAAAACAGCAGCAGAGATTTGTGAGATGGGCGGAGAGATGCAGCATTCCTGGGGAGTGGAATCTCTTCTCATTATTCCCTTTGATTGAGATGAAAGCACATTTAGGTCTTCCTCATGCTTTCACATGGCTGTCTGATGCTTCTTTACATAAATATGTCATCCTGCAACTTCCAGTGACATCACTGGGAGAAACGTTGGTGACTCTACTGTACGACACGTATCTCTGGCCCTGTGAAAACTCGTCTTTTTCTGCCACATATATCCAAGTTATTTACAAATGCAATATGTTACATTTGATCACTTTAGTCTAAAAGTAAGAATTTGGGATATGGGTGAGATTTGTGATATGAATCGCATCTGGAGGTAGTTTGGGTTGGGTTCCGCTGGTATCGGATCTGAATGTAAACGCTTGAGTGTGTGTCTTCTCCTGTCAGCCTTCTACTGCCAAAAAAACATCCCATAATAAGTGTGTGGGAGTGTGTATTGGATATGAGTGTAAACAGGGCCTCTGCTACCTGCCCTCTCTGTTCGCCATGGCAACCAGGGAAATTTCCAACTGCCAAAAACTACTGAACCTTCAGCTTCACCAAGATGATATGTGATATTAATCAAACTTTATATTTAATATTTACATTATTCCTGAATGAGCTGCAGTTTCATTTACATGCACTTTATTTATTAAAATAGATTTACAATTCTAGAGGAATTATGATATGAAGGTTATCTTTAGGAGCTCATCTTTCTTGTGATCTCTCTCTACAGTGGAAGACGTCCATATTCTAGAGCCCAGGACCAGAGAGGACTTCTTGCAATGTGAGTCTGTATTTAAACATAAATTAAAACAATTAAGCAACATGAGAATATGAGGTAAGACGAAGAAAAATATTATTGAAAGTATTGTGGCGGCCTTGAGATTACCAACTGGCCAGCTAGGACCGGGTAGTGAGCCGCTACCTGGTCGATGTGTACAAAAATGTAAATAGCGTGCTGTGTGTTCTAATTGTGTCGTTAGCTTGTTAGCCGCGTCTTACTGTTTTGTTTTAAATGTAACTGTCATTTGTAACTGTGTGTTATGTGTGGCTGTGATTGGCTAGGAATCTGTAAGTGTGCGCCAATCACAGCCGACTAGTTCCTTTATAATGCAGTATCTGAAGCGATTTGTTGTTAGTGAAAAAGTGTTTTAGGGCTGTGAATATTAATTAAAACGGCTCTTTTCAGAGCTGGTAAGGTAGCGCTATTAAAACTCAGCTCAGCTGGAGCGATTCGGAACTGCAAGCCGCTGTCTCCCTCCCTCATTCTCCGCTCGCTACAGTATTTTCTATATTCATGACATACTTGTTTTGGGGACGCATCTGGAGACTTGACAGTATATGCAGAGAAGCTGGGAGGGTGTGCTGGAAAAGGCAGGTCCTGGATATCAAGGTGGAAATGGCTTCTTCCACAGGTTTCCTTTAGAGGATTTTAAACAGCCTGGTAGCATTAGCATTGTGTCATAGGTTAGCGGTGCTGTATTTGCCCTCGTTTAGGGCAGTACTGTTCTGGTAAATGACTGCACTTATATAGCGCCTTTATCCAAAGCGCGTTACAATGGCCTCTCACACACCAATGGCTAGTCTGCTCATTGGGAGCAATTTGGGGTTCAGTGTCTTGCCCAAGGACACTTCGACATGTGGACATGAGGAGCCGGGAATCGAACCGCCAACCCTGCGATCAGCAGACGCCCCGCTCTACCTCCTGAGCCACAGCCGCCCCAATGGTGCTGTATTTAACTCTCCCCGCAGTTGGATTGGCGCATGAACGCGGCTGCGGTTACAGATGATTGGCCGTTCCTAATTGGGGAGAGAATTGGACATGCTCAGCCCCACATTGAGGGGGTTATAATAATAACATAAGAAAAGATTAAAATATGAAATTAAAATGTTTGTAAAATATGTAAGTTTATTATAATGATCATTGAGCTCTCTTCTCTCCTTCGCCTCTATCAGATTCCTGTCGGCTCACACTGGACCCCAACACAGCGCATCAATACCTCCGTCTGTCTGAGGGGAACAGAGAGGTGACCCGTGTGAGAGAGATCCAGTCATATCCTGATCATCCAGAGAGATTTGAGCACTGGCCCCAAGTGCTGTGCAGAGAGGGTCTGTCTGGACGCTGTTACTGGGAGGCTGAGTGGAGTGGGGATGGGGTTAATATAGCAGTGACATATAAAGAGATCAGCAGGAAAGGGCCGGGCAATGACTCTGGTCTGGGACGTAATAATAAGTCCTGGGCTTTGCATTGCTCTCCCTCCAGTTACTCTATCTGGCACAATAATGAGCGCACTGAAATCCCTGTTCCCTCTTCCTCCAAAATAGGAGTGTACCTGGATCACAGGGCAGGAACTCTGTCCTTCTACAGCGTCTCTGACACAATGACCCTCCTGCACAGAGTCCAGACCACATTCACTCAGCCCCTCTATCCTGGGTTTTGGGTTTATTTTAGATCTTCTGTAAAACTGTGATCTAGTATAACCCTGCCTGGCCAAAATCTACACCTGGCCGTCATGCATAGTGCCCACTGTACAAGCCTCTGGAGGCAGTGTTATGATCTGGGTTTGCTTCAATTGGTCAGGTGTAGGCTCAACAACATTATGCAGCAATAAAATTAAGTTAGCTGAGTACCTGAATGTACTGAATGACCAGGTTATTCCATCAATGGGCATATTCCCAGGACGACAATGCCAAGATTCATCAGGCTCAATTTGTGAAAGAGTGGTTCAGGGAGCATGAGAAATCATTTTCACACATGAATTGTCCTGACCTTAACCTCATTGAAAGTTTTTGGGATGCGCTGGAGAAGACTTTACGGAGTGGTTCGACTCTTTCGTCATCAATACAAGATCATGGACAAAAATTTATGCAAAAATGTATTTATTTATTTTATGTAAATAAATGTTGTGATGTTGCATAAATGTTGTTGAAACAATGCCAGACAAATGCGCGGTCCAACAAAATATTAGTGTGTGCAACTTTTTTTTGGCCAGGCAGTGTAGTGTAGAACCTGCATTTTAAGTGTGCTGTTAAATTTAAAAACAAGGATCTTTAGACTATGGATTTATATGAAATACCTAGTGGTAGCACTGTTATCAGAAACTTTATTTAAAGCTCTATAATGTGTTACTGTGTCTTTGACAACTTTCCACAGAATGTCCATCAGTGCCCATAAAAACTGCTCCATTGGACAACATCATGCACTCAACCTGTGCTCATTACTTTCCTGTCTTCATCACCCCAGGTGCACATTTCACGACGAGTGCTTAGAGTCAACGTGGATCTCCATTCCTGACGGCTCATTGCAGGAAAGAATGATTTCTTTCCATGTGGAGGAAACACCATCTCACGAGGTAGAGGACATTCCTCTGAGGCGCTATACACCAAATTGTGCTCACCCTTGTGTCAGATCCAACTAATACTGTACTTCCCTTCTCTCAGAAGATCATAGTGAATGTAACAGCTCACCTAAAGGTGGTAGCTACGGAAAGCCCAACCTTCTCCTGCATTTTCACCACTGAGCATGGGGAGATTCTGTGTGTCGGGTCTGACAATACTGAGGTATTCCCCAATTGCTCCTGTGTCTTCTCCAGGGACAAGTTTCCTGCAGTAGGTCAGTGATCCCTAGTCAGGAAGTTGGGGTAGATATTCCCCCTACCCCAACTTCACATCCCGTCTTCCCCTCTACCACGCCTGCACCTCCCATCTCCCCCTCTACCCTACCTTCACTATCACAACTGTATGGGGTACGCATTCAGACACCCCATTTCCTTCCTAGGCAGCGTGATAGTGTGCCAGGTATGTTAGGTTTGTTGCACACAAATTAATCGCTGCATCTGCATTCTATTTTACAAATTAATATTGAGTTAGTTGGAACCTGACTTCTGACAGTGCCAAACATTTATGTTGCAGTGACATTTATACAAACCCCAATTCCAAAAAAGTTGGGACAGTATGTAAAATGCACATAAAAGCAGAAAGCATTGATTTGTAAATTCTCTATTACATATATTTAATTGAAAACAGTACAAAGAAAGTATATTTAATGTTTTACCTTATCAACTTCATTGATTTTTGTAAATATACGCAAATTCCGAATTTGATGCCTGCAACACGTTCCAAAAAAGTTGGGACAGGGGACAAAAAACAAAGACTGTGAAGTAAAAAAAGAAAACACCTGTTTGGAACATTCCACAGGTTAATAGGTGATGCTATCATGACCGGGTATAAAAGGATATCAAAAGACTCTTGATATCTTTTTTTTCAGGTACTCTTACAAGCCATACTATAAACCTCTCTGCATTGGAATGGATCTCTATGGAAATTGGGCGGTTGGACTAGATTAAGATGTAAATTACACGGGAATAGTATGGAACCCATGGTTGACTAAATGGCTGTAAGTCATCAGGGGTCTGAGGTATTAAGCGAGCCTCAACCCATCACTCTGCTGCCAGATATGCAGTAGATGGATCACTTTAAAGGGTAACAAAACACGCTGGTTTCGCTAGACCCCGTCCTTTTTTGAAATATAGGGGCTGAGCTCCAGTTATCAAACCACGCCCTAGCAATTTTTTTAATAAGCACAAACCAGAAAAGTGCTAATCTGATTCTAACTAGCAAACTAGTAAATAGCTGTCAACTTGAGGATTGATTCAGTTAGGCACTAAAAAAGTCAGCTATCTCTATCGATAACTAGCTAGTTTGCGTACCTTCATATAGTCCTCTGTTCTTCTTTTTCTTTCTTTTTAAGGTTTCCCATCTGCTTTAAGTTTCGCTCCCGTTTTCTTGCTAGTGATTTTGATGCTATTGCTATGTGACGCTTGCGCGCAACCAATTCAAGCTGCAGTAATACTTTGCCCTCAGTTATCATCTAAAATAAGTTGCTTTAGTGCTTTGTTACCCTTTAAGGGTTGTTTTCCCTGACTTGTTTTCCTATTGAACTCTATGGAAAAATATGTATTGAATAAAAAAATATATATTTACTTTTGCAGGCCTTGGTGTAACAGTGAATATCTCTTTAGACAACCAGACAGTCTCTGAATCCTGGGATTTGAAGAACTGCTCTCTCATCAAAGGAGAACCTACATCTGTCTTGTAAGTGTCCAAGATATTATACTTAAAGGGATAGTTCACTTTCTTGGGCTTTTTGATACTATTTCAGTATTACAGAAAAAAAGAACATGCACATATTCACATTGTCCACAGGTGCTCAGAGTGTCTTGCAGCTGGCTGCCTATGGTCTTTTACGCAACACACTTGTTCCTGGATTCCTTGGTACTCATACGAGAGTTACACACAGGTATTCCTCATTCTAGTCTCAACATAGGTATGACACGTACCATGGTCAAACTGCGGCTTTGCAAAACATACATGAATTGGTGTTTTTATGAATAGGTGTTTGTGCACGTAAGTGCTTCTCCTTACTACTATTAGCTCTCTTCATTAAGTCAAGGTATTTCCCATTGTATTTTGTCTATATATTGTATATTTTTCTTTGAACAATCAATGTCATGCACAGTTTGATATATTGATTTTCATAGATTATGAAAATGCTCACACCCATAAAGAACCATGGTACCCAGTAGTTCTGATATCAACATGTACGTCATTACTGGATAACTATGTGCCAGATTAAATTTACATCCCATAGCACATCTTTGTTTTGTCATTTTGATTTTGATATTGCTTCCCGCAGGGTTCGTGTCAGAACTACACTTCTGGAAGGAATACCTCTGTAAGTCAAACCCTACTGTGCTGTTTCTACCCATATGAACAGTATGGGTGCGTCCCAATAGTCGAAAAATGCAACCTTTCCTCATCCACTACCACTCCTCAACTCCGTGCCCCGGAAACAGATCTTTGTGTTTTAATGTAATGTCGCTGATTACATCTTAATTATGTATTAATGGTTACATATTAATTAATGTCTCGACGCAAACCACAATGTCAGGTACATTGTATACTGTACATGCAAATACTTGTACTCGAAACAAACAGTTTTGCATACATGAGAGGAGTGGTAGTGGGGAGTGAAGAATATTTGGACGCAGCCTATCTTTTTCAGGGAAGTGTTATTAGGGGTCCAAGCAGCCATGCTGTTGGAATCCTATCGTATATGCTGGTTTTATTATAATTTTTATTGATATGTCTTCCGTCATGTTTTGCAATTCCAGAAAAACCGCTATGTAACTTTTAACGAAATTTTCCACAGTGGTAGATCCTTGCGGAGAATAGACATGCAGTGAATTTCTTCCCGATTTTCAAAAGATTATTACTCCTTCCTCATTTGTCATAAAGCCATGAAACCAATGTCAATAGATGCATCCTCTCTTGACCTGAACATAATGTTCTCCATATTGGAATTTCCGCCATTTAGAGTTTTTGGAAAAACCATTAAAAGGCTGTTTAACATATCAACATGGAATTTTCACCAATTCCTTTTTTGGAATGTCCTCTAAAAATATTGGAAAGATAGTTGATACTCCAAAAAACATGGAGACAGCAAGTCAATAAAAATCTATGTGGGTGTAGCTTATCACAAAATGCTAATAACTTCCAAGGGGTTTGACATAAATGAATGGTATTTGGTAGTTATATTGGCACTCACACCAAGAGCACCAATTGAAACACATAAGGGGCTCTATCTTGACGGTCTTAGCGCTTGGTCTAAAACGCATTGGTGCAAGTGCATTTAGGGGTGTCCAAGTCCACTTTTGCTGGTTAGACAGTGTGTTATTTGAGCGCTCGCTAAGTATGTCGTATGGTGCAAATGAGCTGAACTTCATTAATTATAGGTGTGTCTTGGGCGTAACATGCAATAAACCAATCAAAATGTCATATCCCATTTGTTTTAAAAGCCGCTTGTGTTTGCACCATGGCGGATTGATAATTTGATGGTGGATAGTAAACCTGTGAAAACAGTGATTTACAGCTGGCGAAACAGAAATTTTCATGGTTTGTGGGTTATTTTTTCCTTTTCTGCTGCGGTTCTCATCCTTTTTCTCCTATTGAGAATCTATCTGATTTTTTATACGTTCCGTTCCGTGGTTTTGCTTCCCCTTGCTCGTTATTAATTTCACCTGTGCTTCTACCTGCGGGGTATTTAAGTTCCTCGCTTCCGCTTCCCTGGTGCTTCTTTGTCATTCATTTGTACATTGAGCCAGGTATAGCCAGGTTTAACCGACCTTGTGATATTAACGCACAAGCGTCACATAGCAATAGCATCAAAGCCGCTAGCAAGAAAACGGGAGCGAAACTTAAAACCGACGGGAAACCTTAAAAAGGAAGAAAAAGAAGAACAGAGGGCTATATGAAGGTACGCAAACTAGCTAGTTATCGATAGAGATAGCGGACTTATTTAGTGCTTAACTGAATCAATCCTCTCTGTTTTTAATACCACTTAACGTTAACATAAGTTCAAGTTGACAGCTATTTACTAGCTTGCTAGTTAGAATCCGATTAGCTCTTTTAGCTTTTAGCTTCTTCAGGTATAGGATTGTGTTTCCTCTTGTTAGCGTTCTGTGCTATTTATCCCTTATGTACCTCTCAGGGTCACCTCACTTCTTTCTGTTTGTCCGAGGAATGTTTTAACGATTCCGGTTCCGAGTCTAACTTGGAGGAGGTTGCTTCTCCGCCTAATCAGGAGGAAATGGTAAATGGACTGCACTTATATAGCGCCTTTATCCAAAGCGCTTTACAATGGCCTCTCACTCACCCATTCACACACCAATGGCGGCAGCTGCCATGCAAGGTACTAGCCTGCTCATTGGGAGCAATTTGAGGTTCAGTGTCTTGCCCAAGGACACTTCGACATGTGGACAGGAGGAGCCGGGGATCGAACCGCCAACCCTGCGATCAGCAAACGCCCTGTGATCAGCGGACGCCCCGCTCTACCTCCTGAGCCACAGCCGCCCCGGAGTCCATCTCAGGTTCTGATTCTGGTGGCAAGAGTTTAGAATGGGACTCTCTGGCTGACAGAGATTCCAATTGGAGGGAGCTATCTACTGATGAGCTCTCCGACTCTGAGATTCAGCGATCTTCTCCTCCTGATTCGCCCACTCTGAGGTGAGTGACTAAAATTGCAGGGACGCTTGAATTTCATTTGCCACTCAACGTTCCAGCTGAATATGCCGAATTAGCGGAGGTTTTTAGTAAACAGAGGGCAACCACCCTTCCTCCCCACCGCCCTTATGATTGCGCCATAGAACTCTATCCAGGTACCACCCCTACTAGAGGGAGCCTATATTTCTTGGTGGCTCCGGAGAGTGCAGCCATGAAGGAGTATGTTGAGGAGGTATTAGCCAATGGGTTCATAAGGCCATCTACTTCTCCTGCTGATGTAGGATTTTTTTTTGTTAATAGGAACGATGGAGGATTAAGGTCATGTATTGATTATAGCTCTCTGAACACCATTACTATAAAAACCAGGTATCCGCTTCCCCTGATGAATTTGGCATTTGAATGTCTCCAGGTGGCCACTATTTTTTCCAAACTCGACCTCCGCAATGCCTATAAGCTGGTGCGCATGTGTGAGGGTGATGAATGGAAAACCGCTTTTAACACTCATAGCAGGCACTACGAATATTATAGTCATCCATTCGGGCTCACTAGCGCCCCCTCTGTGTTTCAAGCGTTAGTGAATGACGTACTGCGGGAGATTTTAGAGAAATTTGTGTTCGTCTACTTAGACGACATTTTTATTTTCTCTTCCCATTTGCAAACTCATACCGGTCATGTAAAACAGGTGTTGAAAGCCCTGTTGGAGGCCAAATTATTTGTGACGGCAGAGAAGTGCTCATTTCACGCTAGCACTGTTTCATTTTTGGGATTCATTGTATCAGAGGGCAAGGTCTATTTGGATCCCGAGAAAGTCTCTGCTGTACTTAATTGGCCCACTCCTCATTCAGTTAAACAGGTCCAGCGCTTCCTTGGGTTTGCTAATTTTTAGAGGCGTTTTATTCGTAATTTCAGTGCGCTCGCCGCACCTATTACTGCCCTGACCAAGAAAACGTCGGCGACTCAATTTCGGTGGAACCCGAAGGCTGAGTCTGCTTTTGAGGAACTCAAGAAAAGGTTAAGTTCTGAGCCTATTCTTGTTACGCCCAATCCCTCCCTCGCTTTTGTGGTGGAGGTTAATGTTTCCAAGTTGGAGGTAGGTGGTATATTGTCCCAGCATTCACCCATCGACCGCAAAATGCACCCATGTGTATATTTCTCTCAGGCTCTCACTTCAACCAAGAGGAATTACGACGTGGGTGATCGGAAGCTACTGGCAGTCAAATTAGCCCTGGAGGAGTGGCGCCATTAGCTAGAGGGAGTGGAACACCCTTTTACTGTATGGACCGACCACAGAAACTTGGAATACGTCCAACAGGCTAGAAGACGTAATTCTAGACAGGCGCGCTGGGCATTATTTTTCACTCGTTTTAACTTTCTTTTGACGTGCCACCCAGGTACTAAACCGGATGCATTGTCACGTATCTTTGAGTGGACTGACAGTTCCGCTATTCCGGGACGTTGAAGTAGCAGTTCAACAGGCATTGCTACTTAACCCGGGTCCAGGTGGGGGTTCTGCCAATTGCCTTTTTATACCTCCCGAGGTGAGGTCTCAGGTACTCCAGTGGGGTCATTCCTCACAGTTCGCGGCGCATCCTGGCACCCACCGTACCAAGGAATTTCTCTCCAGATAATTTTGGTAGCCTGGTATGGAGAGGGATGTGCACTAATTTGTTGCTGCTTGTTCTGTTTGCGCCCGGAACAAGGATTCTCCCACCCTTGGGGTTGTTACGCCCTTTTCCCGTGCCCAGTAGACCTTGGAGCCATATCGCTTTCGATTTTGTAACCGGATTGCCCGATTTGCAAGGCAATACAGTTATTTTAGTCATTGTGGATAGGTTTTCTAAGGCGGCTAATTTTCTCGCTCTGCTCAAATTATATCAGCATATGCATCAGGGAAGAGTGGGGGCAGATAACCTACTTGGGCCTCGAAGGGAGAGAGGCTAGTGGAGGCATTACACAGCATATTATGGGCATACTCAGCCGAGGGAAGATAACGACTCCATGACATAGGATTAGTAGCCACCAAGCAGCGAAGAGTGTTTTCCAGAGTTTAGTTGGTACGCTCAGTTTGCCTGTTAGTCTGTGGGTGAAATCTCGTCAATTTCAAGACAGGGAAATGGGCGGAGACTGCTCATATTATGGCACGTTCGTCATTCCGTACGTCCTACATAATTGGGAATTGCTGGGATGTACAGAAAGGGGAGAAATTCTTCTTTCACTAGATACCAAACACGTACCGCTGTATTATGTAAACGTGCCATACGATACAAAAATAAAATAGGCGCTAAATCACAACTGGTTACCGAATTCGAGCACCAGTCAGCTCAAGAGGTTAATGAAAAACACTTAAACAACTCTCATTGTGATTGACAGAATTGCATGAAACTTAGAAGGTCAGTGGAGTCTTATCTATAAAAGTTTTATAAAGATAGTGTCAATGTGATGAATTCCTGCAGTGTTAAATTATAATCTACTGTTTATGTATAAATTATAGAAATTACTGTAATTCATTACAGATTTGCTTCATTGGCTTGAAACCTTTACTGAGTTGGAGGGCGCATGGGGCTGACACAATATATTATATATATATATATTATAAACAATATAGTAATGATGTTCATCAGTCTGCTTGGACCCTGCAAATGCTGCTTGCAGCTATTTTTGTGAGCTGGATTTGTATGTGCTAAAGACCGATTCCAGAGGAAGTGAAACTGAGAACTGGTCCTTCCTGTTAAAGCAACAAGGCCGCTGATAAGATACACTACATGGCCAAAATTATCCAGACCCCTCTTGGTCTTTGGTTGTTTTCATGCTTCGGGCTAGGCCTTTTAGTTCAAGTGAAGGCAAATCTTAATGCTACAACACAGAATGACCTTCTAGACGATTCTATGCTTCCAACTTTAAGGGTTGTTTCTCCTGACTCATTTTCCTATTGAACTCGATGGAAAATTAAGTCAGGAGAAGAAACCCTTAAAGTGATCCATCCACATCTACTGCATGTCTGGCAGCAGAGTGATGGTTTGAATCTCCTTTGATACCACTGACCCTTGATGATTTACAGCCATTCAGTGAACTATGTGTTCCATACTGTTTCAGCAAAATCTACTGCTAAACCCGTTTGCACAGATGCCAAAGTTGGTTTAATTCTCACCTAATTAGGGGGTGTTCTATTTAAGGCTTTATAACTCTAGGGGCCTCATTTATAAAAAAAGTACTCAAGTTAAGTTCTCAAGCCTGCAATACTTCGGCATAACCAGCAGGTAATGTGCGTATGTCAAGTGAATACCTGACGTGGAGGTACGACCGTTTCCTCGGTCAAATGGAGTTATGTAGAAATTTTATAAATCACAATTTTGTCGTGATTTTCTACATACAGTCAAGCCGGAAAGTCTGAACACCCCTTTCACCTTCTCCACATTTTATTACATCACAGACATATTCTACAATAGATTGAGTTAATTTTTGTCTCAAAATTCGACACAAAATAGCCCATAATGACAAAGTGAAAACATGTTTTTAGAAATTTTTGCAAATGTATTAAAAATCGAAAACTGTAATCTTTCATTTACATAAGTATTCATGCCCTTTGCTTTAACATATTTTTAAAGTATCATATTTAATATTTGGTCGCATATCCTTTGCATGCTGTTACTTCCTGAAGTCTGTGACCCATCAACATCAAAAGACTCTCGATATCTTATTTCCAGGTACTGTTACAAGCGATACTATAAGCTCTCTGCATTTGAATGGATCCCTATGGGAATTGGGGGGTGAGACTAGATTCAGCTGTAAATTACACTGGTACAGTATGGAACACATGGCTGGCTAAATGGCTGTAAGTCATCAAGGGTCTGAGTTATCGAACGAGCCCCAAACCATCACTCTGTTGCCAGATATGGAGTAGATGTGGATGGATCACTGCAAGGGTTATTTCTCCTGACTAATTTTTCTATAGAACTCTATGGGGGAAAAAAGTCAGGAGAAACAACCCTTAAAGTGATCCATCCATATCTACTGCATATCTGGCAGCAGAGTGATGGTTTGAGGCTCGTTTGATACCTCAGACCCTTGATGAATTACAGCCATTTTACCAACCATGTATTCCATACTGTTCCAGCATAATTTACAGCTAAATCTAGTCTCACCCCCCAATTCCCAAAGAGATTCATTCAAATACAGAGACGTTATATTATTGCTTGTAAGAGTACCAGAAAATAAGATTGCAGTCTTTTGATGTTGTTTGGTCACAGACATCAGGAAGTCATGGCATGCAAAGGATATGCGACCAAATATTTTAAATGATTACTTTATTCAATATATAAATGCAGGGGTGCCAATAAATTGTGGCACACATGGTTCTCATAATTAATTTACTTCAATTAAAGGTTGGATTTTTATCATTTTTGAGACGGGTGCGTGAGGGTTGGACCTGAAATGCACGACTCAGAAACAGTGGTTGAAGTCCCGTCAGTGCTTTATTCAAGGAATGTCCAAAGAGCGTGGTGAAAAAACAAGCAAAGTTCATACACAAAAAAAGTTCATAGCTGTCAGCGGGGCGGAAGTACAAGCAGACGGTAGGCAGGCTTGGGGTCGAAGGCAAAGCAAGAGTCAAGACCGAAGTCCATTCCACGGGGCAAAAGTACAAAGACAGGCTTGGATCGTGGTCAAAAGACAGACTTGGATCGTGGTCAAAAGACAGGCTTGGATCGTGGTCAAAAGACAGGCTTGGATCGTGGTCAAAAGACAGGATTGGGTCGTGGTCAAAAGAGGCTTGGATCGTGGTCAAAAGACAGGCTTGGATCGTGGTCAAAAGACAGGATTGGGTCGTGGTCAAAAGATAGGCTTGGATCATGGTCAAAAGACAGGCTTGGATCGTGGTCAAAAGACAGGCTTGGATCGTGGTCAAAAGACAGGCTTGGATCGTGGTCAAAATACAGGCTTGGATCGTGGTCAAAAGACAGGCTTGGATCGTGGTCAAAAGACAGGCTTGGATCGTGGTCAAAAGACAGGATTGGGTCGTGGTCAAAAGATAGGCTTGGATCATGGTCAAAAGACAGGATTGGATCGTGGTCAAAAGACAGGCATTGGATCGTGGTCAAAAGACAGGCTTGGATCGTGGTCAAAAGACAGGCTTGGATCGTGGTCAAAAGACAGGCTTGGATCGTGGTCAAAAGACAGGCTTGGATCGTGGTCAAAAGACAGGCTTGGATCATGGTCAAAAGACAGGCTTGGATCGTGGTCAAAAGACAGGCTTGGATCGTGGTCAAAAGAAGGGTTTTCATATCCACTGAATGGACTCAATACTTGTCTGAAAAGTTGTTTGCATTTCAGTCTGCTTCTGTCTCTGTGTTATTTACTCCCTCTTTGAATCTAATATTGAACTACATTTTATATAGCAAGCATGTGACTTGCCATGATGAATGGAGCATTTGTTTTTACATTTTGGCTGCAGGGATGTGCAGGAAATTATCAAGTGCCTTGTGGGGGTTTTGCCTTTAATGGTTGTTTTCACTAATTATTTAAATATATATTTCTGTCATTAAGCCTAACCATTATATATTTTTGGAAATACCAACAACAGAATGAAAATTGCAGCATTATTTCAAAATTCCAGACTTTCTTTGCAATTATTTAATAAAAGGCTCTAAAGGCTCTTTTAAATAAAGCTTAGTTTGTGTGTAAAATGTGCTTTGCAGATTTCCAATGCTTGGGGCAAACAGATCACATGGGGGAACACATGGGTTCTATGGGGGATGAGAGATTTCATGTGATGCTTAATCATAGATGTCTGTTCTATCATTTCTAGGAACCAAAGATTTTCTCAATAAAACCAAAAGAAATATCCTTCTATGGAAAAAACTACGCAACCATCACAGGGAAAAACCTTGATCATGTGACAAAGATACGTATCCGTGGAAGCATGGACTGCAATCTGAGGGAGTGAGTGGCACAGGTTTCATATTTTTTTCATATTTTCTGGGGTGGCCTGAAAAAAGAGAACCTGTATATATGTAGCCCCTCATCTGATCAATTATTTTTGCTGGTTTTGTATTGCTCTGAAAAAAGGTGGGTGTGCCTAACCTGTGTGTTCTACGTGCAGGGTTCCGTTCCTGAGTCGCTCCAGTGATAGACTGACGTTGCACATTCCAGGTGGGAACAAGGGCGTAACGATCGTTTGCGTAGAGCTCCCGGACAGGAAGTGTTATGGGTCGGCTGAGATCGCCTATAGATCCTTACCATCCTGCACCAGCCTGTCACCGGACACCAGTTGGGCCAGGTGAGACCTATTCCCCCCAATTCAGAGGCAGA
Source organism: Ilyophis sp. 1 JC-2022 (assembly GCA_022702515.1). NCBI lineage: Eukaryota > Metazoa > Chordata > Actinopteri > Anguilliformes > Synaphobranchidae > Ilyophis > Ilyophis sp. 1 JC-2022. The sequence continues at coordinate 42,884 of JAKUDI010000202.1, read as the reverse complement.
ATGAACCATTTTTAGGGTTCCTGTTTTTATTTTATTCTTAAGCTGCCTGTTAATTACCAAATGATTCAGGCAGTGGTTTGACCTCTCAATATACAATATATGAAATCTGTTCAGCCTATTGGTCGGGGACTCCCAAGGTCCAGAGGTAGAAAGTCCTCGGCAGGCATTGCACGCACCAGGGGCCACATATATAAACAGTGCTAAGCGGAAACATGCCCTCAGAAAGCTGCGTAAGCGAGTTTCCACGCAGAAATTCTGATGTATAACAAAAGAGAACCTGCGTACCTCTGCACAAGCTGGACACCATGTGTACGCAATTTTTGGAGACAGTGTGATATGGCAACACCATGGTAGAAAGGCAGAGGGAGAAAATGCTAAACGTTGCGAAAGTAGATTTCCGACTTTCTCTCTGAGCGTTCTTTCACGCATTCTTTTACTCAGAGTTTTATACATGTTGCCCCAGGCCCATATTTGCTGCTTTCCCTTTAAGACGCTTTCAGTGCTATTTACAGAACACTGTGTAAAAGCCGTTTCCTCTCAACAGCCTGCTTTTAAAGCTTCCTTCTGTAATGGAGTGGGTTGGTTGGAGGACCAGATGCGACAGAAGGGGTTACAGAAAAGCGACCCCGGAGGGACACCAATAAAACTGAGCAAACTCTGTAGGAGGGAGAGGGAAAAAAGGAAAACAGAAAGGCTCCAGCTCCCAGTACGAGGGAGTGAGAAAGGAGACTTTAAAAGGGGAGAAAAGGAAAACGACCCAACGAATTGGGCAAACTGTCTAAACGTCAGCGAGAGGAAATACACAGAAAGAAAAACCTCTGTTCTCAAGATAAGAGAGGAATCTAAAGAGGTAACAGAAACAAACGATAAGGAAAACAACCCGGAAGTATTGGGGCGAAACGCTCGTAGGCTAGAGCGAGAAATAGAACAACAGAAAACAGACTCTAAGCTCTCACTAAAAGAGAGAGAATAAGAAGCTAACGTACAGCAATCAAGTCCCGCGTTGTTTAAGCAAAAGCAGAAACAAAGCGGTCGACAGAGAGTACGAGTCCTATACCTTACCGGCTTGAATGTTAAGCGAAATAACATGGAAGCGCCGATACCAGAAGACGCAATGTATAAGCCGGCAGAAACAACGAACAGGTGAAATCAGTAAGTGCTGGAGTGAAACGAAAACCCAGCGTGGAACACGGAAAATCAGATAGAGCGCTTAATACAGGTAAAAGGAACGAACGCCCGCAGAGCTAAGGAAAGGCAGGCACCACCCATGACACCTTCTCTATTGATGGTATTGCAAATCTGTCTTGCTTTGTGTCTGTGGTAACTCTAACCTTTTTTGCAAGTGCAATTATTAATTTACTTGAAAGACAGCAAAGGCTTTCTCATTATCTTTCATTGTCATATGTAAAAGTTTTTCTGGGGTCTTCGTAGAAGCACTGGTGCAATTATAATAATTTGGAATTAAGGAAAGCTGAAGACTAGGGTAAGAGGTAATACATTTGGTATATCTGGTCACCTTCTCGCTCTTCAGCACATGATAGCTCTGACGAATACATATTAATTCTATCTATGACAGCCACCTATGTTTCACACTACATTGGGACCAAGGTCGGATCTATCATATGGGCAATTGGGCACGTGCCCAGGGGCACCACGCCCTTGGGGGGCACCAAGCAGCTGACGTTTTTTTTCTTTCTCCAACACTAAGCACCGGCTAGCGGAACCACCAACCAGATCGCTCATGTGTATAGGAAATTGTTGCTAACCACCGCGGACTCCATAAAGCTTATTTTTAGAAATCATTACTTTCTAATTTCTATGAGGATTGTAGCCTAACTAAAACAAAGAATTGTAGCTCTGTAGCCTATATCAAAATTAAATTAAAATGGTTAAACCGTGCGCACGAGGAGTAAAGATTAGCGAATCAATTGTCCATGTCACATAGGTTAGGTAGCCTAAAGAAAAAATATTAAAATGATGCTTAATTAAATTGTTTTGTAACGTTAGCTAGTTACTTACCCAACTGTGCATGATGGGCTACGAACAGTTCTGCCATGTTATGGCAGAGCTGCTCACTGACAACAGGTTAAGCTTCTCTTGTTTACGCTGAGAGCGATAGCTGACATAATGCGCTGATATTGTCCTTATTATAGGCAATGTTATATATCATAGCCATTGTAGCTAGTTAACATTAATAAAGAAGTTTTTTCCAGTTACATATACATTTAAAGTTCAAGTAGCCTATTGTTTGTGTCCAGATTCATATCTGTGAAAACCGCTTCAAATATGATTTTTGACTCAATGAATGAAAACTGTGGAGCAGAAGAATGAAAACGGTGCAACGTTAGAGAAAAGTAACGTTAAATGCTGACTGTACGGGGGTTTTTAGCAAATAATTAGACTAAAGATGACACTACAATTTGATTTGATTAACCGTTACCTGAAAGCATTTATGAGTTATGTGCATAGTGTCAACTGGTCGAACACAGTAAAGCATTTGTCGAATATGCTAAGTTTACAACTCTAAAATGAGACATTGTAATTTTCGAAGCAGATACATACCCGGAACTATTTTCTTTAGCTAGCTGATATTCACTTCACTGAGCGCATGTTACCTGTCAAACAGACCTGTGCCACGGTGGTACAACGGTAAGAGCGCTGACTTTTAGTCAATGCAGTTGTACTCCGAGGATCGGGGTTTGCGCCCCAGTTCTGCCAGATCCGAGCATGGCCGGTGCACTGTGGGAGCAGCAATTGGCGGCTGCTTCCGGGTGGGAGGAGGGGCTCGGAGAGAATCGCTGTGCACAAAAAAGTTGGAATCACGGTCAGGAGCTCGAGGAGTCACGCCCTGTAGAGGACGTGGCGCCCTCATTCCTACTACCGGCTGACAGGGTTGTATAGTGGTGGTTCTCAAGCGGTTGCTACATGGGGGGAATTAAATTAGAATAGGGGTTCAATTGGCTACTAAATTGGGAAAAAATGGGGTAAAAAAAAAAAAACAGAGGTGCTACGTGCAATCACTGCACCCAGGCAGCGGTGGTTTACTAGCGGTGGATCGGCAAGAAGAAAATAGTCATTTTACATTGTTATTTCTACACGTGGTAAATGCACAAGTCACAACATGTAAATAAGAAAGTTTTGGAGTTGTTGGAAAGTGTATTTCATCACTTTTGAGGGAGCCAGGCTAACTGGTCTAACTAATTTCCAGTGATTGCGGCTAAGCTAGGCTAACGGTGCGGGTCTTTATGCTTCTTACTGCACGCACACAGAAAAAAAGGGTATTCATCTTCTTGTCTGACTCCTCAGAGTCAGACAAGAAATGTTGGCGTGTATGGCAAGCCGTTTTAACATTTATTCCTCGAGACTTACTAGTAACTATTCATTAGATACTAGTATTTATTCTTTAGTTACTAGTAACTATTCAAATAGTTACTAGTATCTATTTCAGTTTTACTAGTAACTATTCATTAGATACTAGTACTTATTCTTTAGTTACTAGTAACTATTCCAATTGTTACTAGTATCTATTTCAGTTTTGATAGTACCTATTAATTAGATACTAGTACTTGTTTTTTAGTTACTAGTAACTATTCCAATAGTTACTAGTAACTATTCCATTTTTACTAGTACAATATTTTTAGATACTAGTACTTATATTTTAGTTACTAGTATCTATTCAGACGAAAGATATCTCCAACCCAGTAAGTACTAGTAACATTGACAACGTGATATCTACGTGGCATGTAAATTGGCTGCTAAATATTAATGAGGAATATTTACTAGTAACTAAAGAATAAGTACTAGTATCTAATGAATAGTTACTAGTAAGTCTCGAGGAATAAATGTTAAAACGGCTTGCCATATCGGCAAGCCGTTTTAACATTTATTCCAATTGCCGGACCCTGCTGTGTGCCGAGTCGACCACTGGGTGGCTTCTCGCTTGCAATTCAATACAATTTGACAGTATTCCAAAGTCCAAAATTGGCAGAAATCCTAGCAGGGAAATATAGTGATGTTTTCACAACGAAACATAAGTTATGTTTGCACAAATATACAGCTTTTCATACCCAAGAAAGAACGGAAGAAATCCGTTATAAAATAGCCTATAGGGCCTACAATAGACGAATGCACTGCACTATTATATTACCAACTAAAAGACCTAAAAACTACATCTTTAGCTTATATTACACTAATAAACGTAACACGGTGATACTCAATTGTGTTAGTCTGATTATCAAACCAAATTAATTAAACAAATTAGCTCTATTGAAGGACTGTCTGAATGATGTTCAGAGCTGGCTATCTCAAAATTTCCTCCAGCTCAACCAGGATAAAACTGAGGTTTTAATCATAGGCCCCACGCATGTCTCTGATTTAATTCAGTCTAATTTAGGCTCTCTTGCCCTAAATGTAAAATCTGTTTTTAGAAATCTTGGGTGTGATTTTTGATCAACATCTTAACTTTGAGTGTCCCATAAAGAAATCAGTCCAGACATGCTTCTACCAACTGAGGAACATCTCCAAAATCAGAAAAATATTGTCTTTTGAAGATACAGAGAAAATTGTACATGCGTTTGTGTCATCACGCATAGACTATTGCAACTCGCTGTATAGTTGCCTGGGACGCAAAACTATGGTCCGGCTCCAAGTGGTGCAGAACGCAGCCGCCAGGCTGTTAACTGGGACAAATAGGAGAGAACATATTACCCCTATTCTAGCATCCTTACACTGGCTCCCAGTTACTTTTAGAGTTGATTTTAAAATTTTACTAATTACTTTTAAAGCATTAAATGGTTTAGCACCTGCCTATATAGTTGAGCTTCTTACCCCGTACTTACCAAACTGCTAATCAGAATCTGTTGGTTGTTCCAGATTCTAGGCTAAAGACGAAGGGTGACTGTGCCTTCTCAGTGGTTGCACCTAGACTCTGGAACAGCCTCCCACTCAACTTAAGAACTGCAAACTCAGTATGCACTTTCAAAAATAACCTGAAAACTCACCTTTATAAACTAGCTTTTACTTTAAAAATTATTATTTTATTTATTTATTAATTTATTCTTCTCTTTTTTATTATCTTGTATTTCTGTATACTTATTGTTCCTGTTCTTCTGTTTGTTATATATATTTTGTCATTTTCCTTTGCCTGTCAAAGCACCTTGTATCCTTGCATTAGAAAGGTGCTATACAAATAAAGTTATTATTATTATTACAACATTAACATAGCCTACTTATAAGGCTATAGGGCAATAACATTAACGAAAAGCAACAAGTACAACTTTATTCAGCCAACGATGGATCCACAGTTAACGTGCAACATAACACTTGTATTCTTCAAAAATTTGGATAAATAAATAAATTGGCAATAATATTAGTAATATAATAATAATAATAATAATAATAATAATGAAAAAATGGCCTACAGATCGTAAATTAGCCTCCGCATGGCCGACAAAATAGCCTGAAATCGAAAACCAATAGGCTAAAAACTAAGCCGATGAAACTAAAAGCATGAGCCTTTATTTAAGATAGAATACGAAAAATTTGTTTTTCCATAGTTCTAATAAAAATAAACTAAGACAATTGTCTGGCATGATGGGATCTGTTGAGAACGGCCTCCTTCAGTAGCCTACGAGAAACAGTATGAAATACAATAAGCACGCGCTGCTCATCAAAGATGCGAGAGCAGACGATATGGTTTCTTTTTTTATTTCACAATATTACAGAATATAATATGGAATATTATTACAGAATATAATATTAGGCTACAGAATTTAAAATATATAATATAATACAGAATATAATATTAGGCTACAGAATAAAATAAAAAAATGTGATCGGGTCCTCACGGGCAAATCAGTTTCACATGTGCTTACCCGAGACCCGCGGCTATTATATCAGTTCCGACTCGGACCCGTGAGACAAGTCAGAATTTTGGACCCGTGTCCGCTCGGGTCTCGGGTATTCGGGTGGACCCGTGAAGACCTCTAATTCGCGTAACCATACCGCCCTCTACTGACGAGAATGAGAACATATTTTCTCCTATTTATAGCCCACAATTACATTAAAAGAGTTTGTAGATGAGCTGTATTTAATGTCTAATGAAATACAATGAACAGCACCACCTGAACTATGGATCATGAAGAAGCATGTAAATTAATTAACCAAGTCTATGTGGAGACATGCATGCACAATAGGCTAGACGCAAACACATTCTAGCTGAAAGAAAGACATACAGCCCAAATAGTTAGTACAGCCTAAAAAAAGGGAAATACGCGAACAGTTTTTCTTTTGCCATGACATTTGTGAAAGACAAACCAGAGCGTTGCAGCGAGGGACGCTATAGCAGGCAACAACAGTAAACAACTTTCTTGTTCAATCTGTGCTTTACTCCAGTTTGACTTTCACAAATGTCATGGCAAAAGAAAAACTGTTCGCGTAGCTCGAAGCGTCCACGTTCGCGTATTTGCCAGAGGTAGGCTATGTTTCGGCCCTAACGTTGGCTAACAAGCTTAATTGGACAACGCATATTTCCCAGAAATCTTAGCCAGAAAGAAAACAATAAATAGCCTACTACTAAGAAATTAGCCTACCAGAGATTATTTTTCTTATTAATATTATAATTAAAAGTGTTTGCCGTAAACTACATTGTCTGCAGACTAGTGTAGGCATGTTCCAAGGCGATTGTAATTTTTCTAAGTGACTAACCATGACACCGATATGTTTGGGGAATTAAAGGTTTATAAATGCGATTTCTTCAGCTCTTTCAGCTTCTAATAGGCTATCATTCATTCGAATGTTTTATTGTAAATTCTTAATTGTTCTAGTAGTTAATTTTATGGTGACATTATGTTATGTGTGAAAAGGATAAACTGAACAGAGCTGACGAGAAGAAATTAATGAAGACATAATAAAGAAATGTTGGCCGGCGAGTGTTGAGAGTTCGGTTTCCAGTGAGTCATGACCGCAAGAGCAAAGCAGACAAATGTTTTTTGTCGGAATTTGTGTGAGATTAACACATGTAGCCAATTGCACAGTGATTTATATAAATTATTTTTTACATTAATGCAACAACGCGATGTTAACCAGATGATATTCTGCGTTAAAACTTTTTTCTTTGCTTGACAAATGGCCATCGTAGCTAGCCTGCATTCTGCCGTGGTGTCCAGTGACTGAATTGAAAGTGAAACATTGAACGGTTAATATTTGAAACGTTGCCTTTGCAATAAAAATACGTTTGTTAATGTGAAAATAATAACAGTGTAATAAATCAAAAGTATTTAACAGTTGCACATTGTTTTTGTCGAAAATAAACTTGTGCCCTGTTCAGCTCGAACCCCCAATCCTCTGTTTAGCGATTTTATTGGCGGTTGGCAAACCGGAGAGCATGCTGGATGTTTATGGCAAGCCGTTTTAACATTTATTCCTCGAGACTTACTAGTAACTATTCATTAGATACTAGTACTTATTCTTTAGTTACTAGTAACTATTCCAATAGTTACTAGTATCTATTTCAGTTTTACTAGTAACTTTTCATTAGATACTAGTACTTATTCTTTAGTTACTAGTAACTATTCCAATAGTTACTAGTATCTATTTCAGTTTTACTAGTAACTTTTCATTAGATACTAGTACTTATTCTTTAGTTACTAGTAACTATTCCAATAGTTACTAGTATCTATTTCAGTTTTGATAGTAACTTTTCATTAGATACTAGTACTTATTCTTTAGTTACTAGTAACTATTCCAATAGTTACTAGTATCTATTTCAGTTTTGATAGTAACTATTCATTAGATACTAGTACTTATTCTTTAGTTACTAGTAACTATTCCAATAGTTACTAGTATCTATTCCATTTTTACTAGTAATAAATTGAGATTTTTTGCTATTGAATTCTATGGGGCTCTGCGGTTCAGATATCAACTATTTGCTTCTGACTAGTAACTATTCCAATAGTGACTAGTATCTATTTCAGTTTTACTCGTAACTATTCATTAGATACTAGTACTTATTCTTTAGTTACTAGTAACTAAAGAATAAGTACTAGTATCTAATGAATAGTTACTATCAAAACTGAAATAGATACTAGTAACTATTGGAATAGTTACTAGTAACTAAAGAATAAGTACTAGTATCTAATGAATAGTTACTATCAAAATTTAAATAGATACTAGTAACTATTGGAATAGTTACTAGTAACTAAAGAATAAGTACTAGTATCTAATGAATAGTTACTAGTAAGTCTCGAGGAATAAATGTTAAAACGGCTTGCCATATCGGCAAGCCGTTTTAACATTTATTCCCATTGCCGGACCCTGCTGTGTGCCGAGTCGACCACTGGGTGGCTTCTCGCTTGCAATTCAATACAATTTTACAGTATGCCAAGTCTATTCCAAAGTCCAAAATCGGCAGAAATCCTAGCAGGGAAATATAGTGATGTTTTCACAACGAAACATAAGTTATGCTTGCACAAATATACAGCTTTTCATACCCGAGAAAGAACGGAAGAAATCCGTTATAAAATAGCCTAGGGCCTACAATAGACGAATGCACTGCACTATTATATTACGACTAAAAGGCCTAAAAACTACATCTTTAGCTTATATTAGACTAATAAACGCAACAAGGTGATAATCAATCATGTTAGTCTGATTACAACATTAAGATAGCCTACTTATAAGGCTATAGGGCAATAACATTAACGAAATGCAACAAGTACAGCTTTATTCAGCCAACGGTGGATCCACAGTTAACGTGCAACATAACACTTGCATTCTTCAAAAATTTGGATAAATATTAGTAATATAATAATAATAATAATGAAGAAGAAATGGGCTACAGATCGTAAATTATCCTACGCATGGCAAATTGTAGCCGACAAAATAGCCTGAAATCGAAAACCAATAGGCTAAAAACCAAGCCGATGAAACTAAAACCATGAGCCTTTATTTAAAAGTGTTTGCCGTAAACTACATTGTCTGCAGATTAGTGTAGACTACAGGCATGTTCGGAGGCTATTGTAATTTTTTAAAGTGACTAACCATGACACTGTTATGTTTGGGGAATTAAAGGTTTATAAATCCGGTGTCTTCAGCTGTTGCAGCTTCTAGCAGGCTATCATTAATTTTTAATTGTAAATTCTTAATTGTCCTAGTAGTTCATTTCATGGTGACATTATGTTATGTGTGAAAAGGATAAACTGAACAGAGCTGACGAGATAACATAATAAAGAAATGTTGGCCGGCGAGTGTTGAGGGTTCGGTTTCAACACTGAGTCATGACCGCAAGAGCAAAGCAGACAATGTTTTTTGTCGGAATTTGTGTGAGATTAACACATGTAGCCAATGGCACAGTTATTTATATATATTTTTTTACATTAATGCAACAACGCGATCTTAACCAGATGATATTCTGCGTTAAAACTTTTTTCTTTGCTTGACAAATGGCCATCGTAGCTAGCCTGCATTCTGCCGTGGTGTCCAGTGACTGAATTGTTTCACGTGATGTCAGTGTCCGTCTGACTTTCAGCATTTCGCTGTAGTACAAGTGAAACATTGAACAGTTAATATTTGAAACGTTGCCTTTGCAATAAACATACGTTTATTAATGTGAAAATAATAACAGTGTAATAAATCAAAAGTATTTAACAGTTGCACATTGTTTTTGTCGAAAATAAACGTCTGCCCTGTTCAGCTCGAACCCCCAATCCTCTGTATAGCGATTTCATTGGCGGTCGGCAAACCGGAGAGCATGCTGGATGTCTGCCTCATGTTTATGCATTCACTCATTTGAATGAAGATATCTCCAAATTAAGATATCTCCAAATATATTTTTACTAGTTGTTATTCGAGTTGAGGATATCTCCAATTTAATAGATACTAGTTGTTATTCCGATCTAGATCAACTATTTGCTTCTGACTAGTAACTATTCCAACAGTGACTAGTATCTATTTCAGTTTTGATAGTAACTATTCATTAGATACTAGTACTTATTCTTTAGTTACTAGTAACTATTCCAATAGTTACTAGTATCTATTTCAGTTTTGATAGTAACTATTCATTAGATACTAGTACTTATTCTTTAGTTACTAGTAACTATTCCAATAGTTACTAGTATCTATTCCATTTTTACTAGTAAGAATGTTAATTGAACTATCAAATAGTCATTTTGACTAGTCATTACCGATGACGAGTAAAACAGAAATAGTTACTATCAAAACTGAAATAGATACTAGTAACTATTGGAATAGTTACTAGTAACTAAAAAATAAGTACTAGTATCTAATGAATAGTTACCATCAAAACTGAAATAGATACTAGTAACTATTGGAATAGTTACTAGTAACTAAAGAATAAGTACTAGTATCTAATGAATAGTTACGAGTAAAACTGAAATAGATACTAGTCACTATTGGAATAGTTACTAGTCAGAAGCAAATAGTTGATATCTGAACCGCAGAGCCCCATAGAATTCAATTGCAAAAAATCTCAATTTCTTACTAGTAAAAATGGAATAGATACTAGTAACTATTGGAATAGTTACTAGTAACTAAAGAATAAGTACTAGTATCTAATGAATAGTTACTATCAAAACTGAAATAGATACTAGTAACTATTGGAATAGTTACTAGTAACTAAAGAATAAGTACTAGTATCTAATGAATAGTTACTATCAAAACTGAAATAGATACTAGTAACTATTGGAATAGTTACTAGTAACTAAAAAATAAGTACTAGTATCTAATGAATAGTTACTAGTAAGTCTCGAGGAATAAATGTTAAAACGGCTTGCCATAGGCGTGTTCCTTTAAGGCTACTTAGGAAAATAAATCAGTTTTTCCCCGACATAACCATCAACTGAATGAAATGTAATACACTGTAACGTAGCCTACCCGAGACTCACTTGATTAGCAAGGGGGTAATTCGTGTTCAATTTCATAAAGTAGTCTACATACAAATGCAGGTTCATAGCTATAACTGACGGGTCCTTGCAACGGCCCGGGTTTGCGAGGAAACTTACTTTCCAAAGCGAAAGCTTGACAAATTAACAAAAGTAACTAAGGATAGCTGGACTTGGGTGGGGCTTGACAAAGAGGCAATATTTTATGACCAATCAGCTTTCACTCCCCACGTGAGTCAATATGTTGTAGTGTTTAGGATATCATCCTGCTTGATAGTTACAATGTGATTTCTATATTTTTGACAGTAGCTAACAGATGGATTCACCAGTTATTGCTATAATTTATTGCAGGGCTATTCAATTACAAATTCAATTGGGCCAGATTTTAAAAGCAGGAAAATTAGATGGGCCAGACATTTTCAGCAGCCTATTTAAAACCTTTTCTAGCTTTTGGTAATGACAAATTTTAAACAAACTTAAATTAATGTAGTAAAAAATAACAATGTTTATTTTTTCACTTTTGAAAAAATAAATAAAATTTTTGGTCACATATCTGACCCAGACACATCACAAAGTGCAGAAACAGAATAAAAAAGAGCTATCAATGCACAGAACCATAACAAGTGGCAATAACAGTAACCAATAACACACACACACACCCAGGCATAACACAACGCCTCCTACTGCACACTGAAGGAACATAACAAATGCGTTTGTTTCACCAGGACATGTATGATTAGGCTAGCATAGGCTACCCTTGTTTACACATCCCACATTATGTTGATATGTACAGTTAACTGCAGGTTTTTTTAAAAAAATGTCAGGTGCATTAAATAATAAAATAGACCTAAAACAAAGGGTTGCCTACCTGCTGACATGACTTCCTTCGTAGGAGAAGTTTAATTTTTTGACCGCACCAGGGTAATATGGCTCCGATCGTAAGATGCAATCAAACTGCACTTTAGCCTCCCTCTCCTGTGATCCCTCGGGAAAGTTTGTCCGGAAAGTTTGGTGTTTCTCAATGTGGTGCCTCCGAATATTATATTCTTTAACTACCGCAATGCACTCATTGCAAATTAAACACAATAGCCACGTGTTTTGAAAAGCTACTAAGCGTGGTCGGAATTGCGTCTCATGAGAAAACGTTGATTTGTGAGAGATATCCCGATTGGCGGAATATGTTTCTCACGCTGCTTACGGATTTAGACCATGCTCGCAGTGCTGTAACTATTTAGGCTACATAATAACATTGCTATTAACAAATATTTTTTAGAAAATAATATTACAATTAAAATACCCTATTTAATTCAAGCTCGCTGGGCCACTCAGAGGTTGCTTCTGGGCCGGATGTGGCCCGCGGGCCGCCAATTGAATAGGCCTGATTTATTGTATTGAGTATTGGATACAATATTAATTATTGTAATTATTTTTCTATTGATGTCTCTTTTTTGTTAGGCACTGTGTTCAGATTTTGTGCAGAAAATGTATTGTCCCTAGGCCTTAATAATAATAATATTAGATTTTTTTGTGTAGGCTATGTTGAAGTCAACAGCAAGATTGTAACATGATTGGTTAAATAGTTTCTAGTAGCTATGAGGCCTACACACTCTTTTTTTATCTGATGGTATGCTCACATTTAGTTGCATTTAATACTGCCTTGTCTAAGTGCTGATGCCCCTGGGGTACTATAGAGTCTTAATCCGGCTCTGGTTGGGACCAAGACATGACAGGTTCACTTGAGAATAACGCCTGTTCATATAGACAGCCAGAAATCAATGTTAAAACCTGTCAAATAAAAGTCTGCTAAGTAACAGGGCTTTAACAGTGTTGCCTTAATGCTGCCTACAAAAGTGATGAAGTTTATTTTTTTGCTGTGCATAAGGAAGTAAATAAATGCATTTTAAGTTCCACAATGGCTATTAAGTTCACACGTACCCCTGCCTTTCGTGTTATAGCACACTACTCAGTTGCTCGAGCGAATCCATTTACATCTGCAGCCAAAAAAGTATAAAATTAAACTTTCTAGGTTTCACTCTTGTGATTGTTTTTTTTTTTTTTTGCGTTCAACAGTGGGGGAAGAGCAATCAGTGTCTTGGGCACAAACCTGCAGTTTGTGGACTGGATAGAACATACAGACTCTCCACAAATTCTTGGTGTTCATTTTAACTTTTCGGTGAGTACCTCACATCTCATCAACCCATTACAGGCCACTTCTCCTCCACGTCTCATCGCCCTATTACAGGCCATTATCCCATCAAGCTTAATCGTCACCCTTTTCTTTCACAGTACTTGTCAGATAGCTCTAGTTATTTGCATCGTTCAATAGTAACAAACAATTATCATATCCTTTCTACATTATGAATGCGCAGATGTCCGGCGTTTTGGCACTCATGGTGACTCATTTTCAGTGATAACGTGTTAATCTAGTGTGAGATTTAACGTTTTGTCTGTATTTTTATAGCATTTTCCTTGTTCTCTGTCCATTCAGGGACATTTTTAAATGGAAATTTCCGGATTTCATCACGTGAGGTCACACTATGGTCTCACTCTTTAGTGTCTCCCAGGATTGGCTTTAGTGCATCTATCTGATGACACGTACCAACGCAACCTTTCAACAGTGACAATGAACTGAATTTATCATTATTAGCACCATTTGTTGTTATATATTTTCAGCATCTCCAGTATTATACTCCTTCTACTAAAACTGGGACGACAAGAAATGCCACCATCAGACTGAAGGTCGCAAATGAAACGACTGGATGTGCGACCCTCACCTACCACCCAGATCCCGAGTTTATCAGGTTCACTACAACACCATTTGGAGATAACTTACGCGTCACTATTATGGTAATACACTAATTAATTCAGTTTAAACATTTATGTTATGTTATTTATGTTACATTCATTATTATTTTATTTTGCCAGAAGTCTTATCGTCGCTTACTGATGTTCCCCTTTTTATCGATAAGCCATTCTCTCCCTTTTGTTTATTCTCCAGAAAAAAGTGGACAAACTGAATATATCCATGAAGGAACTGAATATATCTGCGGTGGAAAGTGATGTAGAATATAAATGTGAGATAGATAAAATTGAAACAAGTAATCTTTCAGGAGTGGATTCCATTGACTGTAAAATAAGTAACAAGGCTAATGCCAAGATAGAGTTAGTGAAGGTGAGTCCATTTTTCTGAAAGAATTCAGAAACAGCATTTTTTTTATAAAGAAATTTTGAACCTGGTCACATTTGAATTATTTTCCTTTAAAAATTTTTACTTTGATTTAGCAATGAAATGTTTGTAACACTTTATGGTATATTTATATCCATTATGTTTGTTTCAGATATATTTGGGAAATCATCTAATTGAAATAAAAAGGCCACCCGTCTTTTCGTACTTGATTATTTTGATCTTCTGTATCATTCCTGTGATTATTGGCGGTGAGTATTGTGACTATGCAGCAGTGATGTGCTCTCTTGGAAACAAGATGGATGAACTGCTTTCACAGCTGATTTGCATTGCCCACTTTTTGCCCTGAAAACCGTAGTATTAAAAGGTCAAATGACAGACTCTTATCTGTATGAGCCTATGAAGTTGAGTCTGACATTAACATATACAATTGCTATATCTCTCTAACTGGCCATGCCAAGGCCACATTTAATTTGTTATCTTATCATAGTTGCTGTTATCCAGCCTTCATGAAGTGTTTGAATAATTTTGTGTGTTTGTATGTTTATTACATTGCTATTTTTAGTTTGAATCTGCTGTACGAAACAATATGTTGCTGTATGAAAAATGTGTTAACTGCATGTATCATATGTCCTGGTGCTAGGTGTTGTGTGGATTTACCGGTCGAAACGGAGGAAACTGTCAGAACAAATGAATGAACGTCTAGAGCTGCTGGAGAATGACATCAGAAAAGAGATTCGACAAGGTCAGTTGTCATGGAAATACCGTGACATGAAATAAAACACGCATCCCAATCTCGCGAATGCCTGTGACCTAGGCCTTTACTTTGTGACTTCCATCCACCCGAGAAGTACAGTTGAAGTCGGACGTTTACATACACTTAGGTTGAAGTTATTAAAACTAATTTTTAACCACTCCACAGATTTTATGTTAGCAAACTATAGTGTTGGCAAGTCAGTTAGGACATCTACTTTGTGCATGACACAAGTTGAAGAGTTTCTTCTCCCAACTTATTTTTCCATAGAGTTCAATAGGAAAATTTGTCAGGAGAAACAACCCTTAAAGTGATCCATCCATATCTACAGCATATCTGGCAGCAGAATGATGGTTTGAGGCTTGTTTGATACCTCAGACCCTTGATGACTTACAGCCATTTTACCAATCATGTATTCATTACTGTTCCAGTGTAATTTACAGCTAAATCTAGTCCCACCCCCCAATTCCCATAGAGATCCATTCAAATGCAGAGACGTTATAGTATCGATTGTAAGAGTAGCAGAAAATAAGATATCAAGAGTCCTTTGATGTTGTTGGGTTGCAGACTTCAGGATTCAGGAAGTCATGGCATGCAAAGAATATGTGACCAAAAATAAAAAATTTAAAGGCACAGTCAACTTAGTGTATGCAAACTTCTGACCCACTGGACTTGTGATATAGTGAATTAAAAGTGAAATAATCTGTCTGTAAACAATTGTTGGAAAAATGTGTTGTGTCATGCACAAAGTAGATGTCCTAACTGACTGTCAACACTATAGTTTGCTAACATGAAATCTGTGGAGTGGTTAAAAATTAGTTTTAATGACTTCAACCTAAGTGTATGTAAACTTCCGACTTCAACTGTATATTGCCACTGAGCTGGTACTAGCCTCCAGTCTGGAAACATCATAAAGGGTCTAAAGGTTTTATAACTTGCAGGTTTTGCATCTAAAATGTATTTTCATTGAACATGAATCTTCACCATTCTGTGCTGTGGTGTTAATTCAGTTGGTGCTGTGTAGCATTTAGCTACTGTTGGGAATTCCTTTAAATCCATTGATTACCTGTGATAATATGTATTGATTATATTTGAATATGAATCACCTTTAAATCTATTGATTACCTGTGATAATATGTATTGATTATATTTGAATATGAATCACCTTTAAATCCATTGATTACCTGTGATAATATGTATTGATTATATTTGAATATGAATCACCTTTAAACTATATTACATGTGATAATATGTATTGACTATATTTGAATATGTATTTCCTTTTAACTATATTACCTGTGATAATACGTATTGATTATATTTGAAAATGTATTATGAGCACTCAAACACATAGTAATATATATATATGAGATCACAGCACATTATGTGGGCCAAAAATACAGAGACAGACTAAATGTCAGAGAGCCTAATAAGATGAGGGGGGGTTGGCGCTCCAGGCGCCTGGACACCTGGTGTCTGACCGACCAAGGAAGGCTCAGTACAAAACACATTCCAATATGCTAATTACCCATTGTTATTTTTGCACACAGTCAGCAGTCCAGGATTTGAAGAAGAACTTGGATAGCAGCTAAGAAACCAGAGTCTGATAAGAGATAATTTCCCAGGCCTAAAGGGCAATGCCAGGGGGGGGGGCACACAGCTGGAGATGGGTGGCTGGGAATCTAAAGGGGGGGGGAATTTTGAGAGATATCTTGGTAGGGCGGAGCCGGGAGATTGAGAACCCAGGTGTCAATCAGATACAATCCAATAGGCGTAGGCCCTACAAAGATAAAGTTGGGAAAGTTCTCGAAGAAAGGCGGGGATAGAGATTGCCTGTGTTTGTATGGTCAAATATGTCAGATGGATAAAAAATGAGATGTATAAACTGATAACGAAATTGTATAAAAACTGATGGAAAACATGTAAGAGTGTGATATCTCTTTGATGGGTTCACACTAGACTTTTTATTAAGCGGTGTATGAAATAAAAGTCTAGTATTCTTTGAACTTCTGTCTCGTCCTCTTTGTTTAAACACTTAGAGAAATTCGAGAAATAAAAGTTGAAGAACTCTGAATTTCTGAAAACAACTCAGAGATATTTTCACTTCAAAATCCACAACAAATTGGCGTCACGAACAGGATAGCGACCAAGGTTACAGTCCTCGCAGACCAAACCTCCGACGGACCGGTTGCAGGTGTGGACGGGAGACGGAGAGAGAGACCTTTTTCCAATCGGCCGATTAAAAGAAACCAAGGTAAGCGAAGTAAAATTTAGATCACTTGAGAAAACCTGGTTGAATATATATATAGATATAGTGTGGAAGAGGGGTCACTTTTTTCCTTATTCTGTAAACCCAGCAACCAAGACCTTGCCTATTAAAAATCCTGTGTAAAAAATAAAATAGAGATAAATGAAATAAAATTGTATAAAAGAGGACAGCAGTAATTTTGGAGAATCAATGCGCAAGCGATATAGGTGTAAGTAAGTTTTGGCGGTTGGAGTCACAAACTTGTTTCCGTGGAAAGGCGTGCGGAGGAAAGGGGTACCCCTGGATAGAATAGTTAAACGCCTTGAAAGTGTTAACGGTTGGAGTTAACCTTGAAAGTTTTAACGGTCGGAGTTAACCCTTTCCAGCCGGACCGCTCTAATTTCAGCATAATTGTGACGATGGTTTGACGTCAAATACCTCTGCCGTCCAATCACGGATTTTTTTTTTGAAAAATGCTAATTAAACATGACAAAATAAGCTACAATTGCATATAACTGGTTGGTGAGCTTAGTGGGCGGGGATTGCTTTCTTGACCGCTATATAAAGGCGCCCGTAAAACACGGAAGTCTCCATTTGCCTCAGCGCGGACGTAGCTACCTCATCGGACAAGAAACCATCGTTTGAAGACTTGACTGCGACTGAAGAACCCCCAATAAGCTAGGTAGGTAAAAAAGCATTTAAAGATAATAATTAACCATAAATATTACTTCAGAAACGGTTTTATTTTGAATAAAATCATGTTTTTGTACCGCAGACTTTCTCAGATTATCATTTAGAATTCGAACAAAAACATGAACATTCGTGTAAAAGCGATCACGTTTTCTTCAAGTGTTATTCTTCCCCCAACTCGTTTCGAGATGAAATTGTGAAAAAGTCTGTCATGTAATGAATAAGTGAAGTGATAACGTTAGATATTTTTCGTATTTAGTGTAGACTTTGATAACTAAATAATAGCTAACTAAAGCTAAAACCAGTAACGTAGTCTAGCAGCGAGCTCTGTGTCTCGGCGCAAACACAAGTCCTTTGTCCTGGTAACTTTTAACGTTAGCTCTGCTGTCTAAAATGGCTAGCTTTCTAAAAGTTGAATAGTTGAGTTATACTCAACTATTAGTCTTATCAATAGCAAGTACTAATTATCTAGATAGTGTTTTAACATAACGTTATGCCTAAATCTGAAGGTAAGTAATTGCCCTGTCTAAAATGGAGAAGGGAACTGAAAGTTTTTTTTTTTTTTTTTTTTTTTTTTTGACTACGTTTCTGAAGCTTCAAGGACCCGCTGTGTTATTTTCCCAGCTCGTTTCGAGATGAAATTGTGAAAAAGTCTGTCATATAATGAATAAGTGAAGTGATAACGTTAGATATTGTTCGTATTTAGTGTAGACTTTGATAACTAAATAATGGCTAACTAAAGCTAAAACCAGTAGCGTTAGTCTAGCTGCGAGCTGTGTCTCTGCGCGAAATCCTTTGTCCTTTGTTTTGGTCACTTTTAACGTTAGCTCTTCTGTCAGTCTGGCTAGCTTTCTAAAAGTTGAATTTTGAGTTATACTCAACTATTAGTCTTATCAATAGCAAGTACTAATTATCTAGCTAGTGTTTTAACATAACGTTATGCCTAAATCTGAAGGTAACTATGCGCTGTCTAAAATGGAGAAGGAACTGAACGGCAGTATTTATTTATTTATTTTTAAATTTTTGGACTCACGTTTCTGACATGAGCAAGATAAGCCTGTTTAGACACATATGACAAAAATACATCATCCAGTTGAGCCAATGTCACTGATGATTTATGTCTGTTCATTCAAAACGTTATTTTACATTGATGGACATTATGCCAAGTAGTCTAACTTGTGATATTTGTTGAGCTTTTTATCTAACGTTATTCTGGAGCATAAAGTGTTTTCTGTAAAATGTCATTCTCACTATACAGCTCTTTAATGACTCAGAAATGGTTCTATATGTTATGGATTAATGAAATGGCAACTGATAATATTATTTATCTATTAGTGATGGATGGACATTATGCTTGTGTCCAGAATAGCTATTTTATCTATTCCTGACATAAGCATAAATCGTTTGCTGTAAAGATGTTATTATTGTAAGTATACAGCCCTTCAATGACTCAGAAATGGTTTTATATGATATGTTATGGATTAATGAAATGGTAAATGATTACATATTTATGTATTGCAGCAAAGGATGGACATTTAGCCATCTATACAGTCCCTGAAGAGAAGGATGGTGCTGAGGGTCATTGCAGAGCACGACATGCACTTACTGTTATCTTCTTGATTCTTGAATATATTTAAGGTATTTATGCTTGACCATAGATTTGTCTGCTGTACCTGTACTAATACATTAATGATTTTACTGTAAATAAATCCAATGTATTAATTTTACAGGCATCTAAACTGATATTTGCCATGGGTTGTATCTTGTTTTTATTTGTTTTGCAATGTTATCCATTTACTTAGTTCATCCATTCACTATGTTAAACATTTGTTAACATTTTTGTTAAAATAAAGTGTGTTTCATTGAACCCATACATTGTATATTTCAGTGTTTGTGTCTTTCAATTTTGATATATATATATATATATATATATATAGATATAGGCGGCACGGTGGTACAGTGGTTAGCACTGTCGCCTTACAGCAAGAAGGTACCGAGTTCGAATCACGGCCGAGAGCCTTTCTGTGTGGAGTTTGCATGTTCTCCCCGTGTCAGCGTGGGTTTCCTCCGGGTACTCCGGTTTCCTCCCACAGTCCAAAAACATGCAGGTTAGGCTAATTGGAGACTCTAAATTGCCCATAGGTATGAATGAGTGAGTGAATGGTGTGAGTGCTCTGTGATGGATTGGCGGCCTGTCCAGGGTGTATTCCTGCCTCTCGCCCAATGCATGCTGGGATAGGCTCCAGCACCCCTGTACCTTGAATAGGAATAAGCTGGTTGATGGGTGATGATGATATATATATATATATATATATATATACATATACACATACACATACTCAAGTGGCCAATTAGGATAATGGATAAGTGGTAATGTGAAATGTCAATTAACCTAAAATTCTAATAAAAATGTTTTTTTAGCCTTTTCCCATACATCACTAAGTGGTTATAACTTTTGAGCAGTAGAAGATACATCTCTTCTGATTTGTACTCTATATCACTTCCAAAATAGTGAAGATGCCACACAGTTTGTCTCCCTCGATCTTGAACATGAAATGTTTAAAAACCTAGGTTTCGCATGGAGAATAGCCATTTAGAAAGTTTTGTATGATTATTTATTTTGTGAATTGTTTTAGTAATTGATGATACTGTGTTAAAGTAAGCATATTATTGTATATTAATGGATATGAATGGAAAGCTCCAGTTATCCTGTTTAAAATGGTATATTATCTTTAGGGGTGTGACATAATATGATCACACCTCAAACAGTTTTCCATACGCACGTCATATTTTCAATGAACCTAACATTCTAAAGCGTTTTTTTAGCCTTTTCTTACCCATCACTGAAGCGGTTATAACTTTTGAGCAGTAGAAGATACATCTCTTCTGATTTGTACTCATATCACTTACAAAATAGGGAAGATGCTGCACAGTTTGTCTCCCTCGAGCTTGAACATTAAATGTTTAAAAACCTAGGTTTCGCATGGAGATTAGCCATTTAGAAAGTTTTGTATGATTATTTATTTTGTGAATTGTTTTAATAATTGATGATATTGTGGTAAAGTAAGCATATTATTGTATAATAATGGATATATATGGAAAGCCCCAGTTATCCTGTTTAAAATGGTATATTAAGGTTAGGGGTTGTGATGTAATATGATCAATCCATAAACATTTTTGCATATGCACATCATATTGTCAATAAACCAAAATTCTAAACCGTTTTTTAACCCTTTTCGCACCCATAACTGAAGTGGTTATAACTTTTGAGCAGTAGAAGATACATCTCTTCTGATTTGTACTCATATCACTTACAAAATAGGGAAGATGCTGCACAGTTTGTCTCCCTCGAGCTTGAACATGAAATGTTTAAAAACCTAGGTTTCGCATGGAGATTAGCCATTTAGAAAGTTTTGTATGATTATTTATTTTGTGAATTGTTTTAATAATTGATGATATTGTGGTAAAGTAAGCATATTATTGTATAATAATGGATATATATTGAAAGCCCCAGTTATCCTGTTTAAAATGGTATATTAAGGTTAGGGGTTGTGATGTAATGTGATCAATCCATAAATATTTTTGCATATGCACATCATATTGTCAATAAACCAAAATTCTAAACAGTTTTTTAACCCTTTTCGCACCCATAACTGAAGTGATTATAACTTTTGAACGGTAGATGATAGCTCTATTCTGATTTTTATTATATTTCACTCACAAAATGGTGAAGATACCATACACTCTAGGTTTTCCGATATCTTAAACATGAAATGGGTAAAAATGTACGTTTCTCATTAGAAAATAGCCATTTAGAACATTTTAGAACATTTTATAAATTTAGTTGTTGAATGTCTTTCCATAATTGATGATATTGCCATTAAGTAATCCTATTGTTTTTTATATCAATTGAAAGCCCCAGTTATCCTGTTTACAATGGTAAATAAAGTTTAGGTAGCTGATGTAATATTATCACACCACAAACATTTTTGCAACGCATGTTAATAAATAGAATGGAATAGAATGTTCACAAAATATTCGCTTAGGCTGGAAAGGGTTAAACTTGTAAGTTTGGGGCGGTTGGAGTTCCAAACTTGTTTCAGCGCAAAGACATACGGTTGATATTTATAAATTGGTGGGGTAAATAAACCAGTGATGGGTAATGTGAATAATATAAAGAAATAGGGGTATGTCTAGCGCGGTGTAGTGTAAGATTATTATTATTTTTTTTTTTTTCTCTTTCTTCTCTTTCTTCTTTGTTGCTCTAAGTTATAAATAACTGTGATATAAAAAGTGTTGCGATGCGATATGCATTATAGTATTTTAACTTTCCATGAAGGAGGTGGTGTAACTGAGAGGTATATACACAAAGACGGTTGTACATCCATAGAACCAATTAAATATATAATAGAGAGGAAAAATAGCGAACAATTAGAAATTGCATTTCAAAGCACACAAAGTGAGTGGCACGCAGAAAAACTTAAAGCTATATTAGAAGGAAGATTTTTTCAAAAATTTGAATTGGGCAGTAGAAATTGCATTTCAAACTGACAAAGTGAATGACATAAAGACAAATTAACGGCAAATGCTACACGGACGGTGTATGCAAACATTTGAAGTAAAAAAGTTATAAAAATTAATAAAGACAAAGAAAATAGAACACATTAATAACTTAATCTGTTGTGTGGATAAAATTGAGGAAATAAAGTGCATAATAAAAAAGTGATAAGCGAATAAACGGGAAAAAATTTGAACTTGTATTTCAGAAAATACACAGCGTGAGTAGCACGCAGCAAAAACTTAAAGCAATATTAGAAAGAAGATTTTCTCAGAAATTTGAAGTGGACAGTTATCACAAACAATAAATTTATTAGAATAAAACGCAAGTACAATACAAATTAATGGTACACTGAAATTTTATTTTCTGTTTGAATAAAAAGCGGGTGTCTAAAAACTGTGTAAATTAAATAAGCAATAAGATACACAAACGGAATATAAGATATTGTAGTTACATAAATGCGACTGTGAAATAATTTAAAGAATACATTGCTTGGTATAAAATAAAGATAAAATAATTAATAGAATAAGTTACGAATTATCGGTTACCTAAACGAAACGTATGGTGTATAAATACGGACGGAAAAGTGTTAAAAGATAATTTAACATAAAGTTTACAAAACGGCTGAAAGAATACCAAAGATAAAACGGTCTAAAGTCAGAGAATTACAATATAAAAAGAAGTGAGACTACTGCAGTCAAAGATAAATAACGGAGTAAGGAATAAAAAAGTAAATTAACTAATTGAACTTAAAAAAGACAGAAGTAATTCATACAAATTAAAATAAACGAATAGTATGCTAATAGTAAATACACATTGGTTAGTAGAAAGGAAAAGTGGTATCTTTTATGAAAAAAATTCCTTCCGTAGCGAGCCAGAGACAGACGACGAATTACCAATTACTGAAACGGTGATAAGAGAAGAGTGGGTAGTGCGAACATTAAACAATTTTCCTGAGTTCAGAAGAACTCTGAAGGTATATACTGATTACAAATTGTATAAAACAACGTGGTACGAATTCCGACTTAAATATTGGAGCCAAATAGTAAACTCAGGAGAATAGAGCTCTAAAGTGTTAAAAAGAAACAGATATAGGGAAAAAATAATAAATTAACACATAAAAGCAAATTAATATATAACAATGAATACACCAGTACAGAAATTGGGAAAGTGCTGTCCAGCCCTAGAAGAAGATATAGCCACAGTATCAGCAAAATGGGAAAAAAGAACTAAAAAAGGAATCACACACTGGCCAAAAGAAGGAACATTTGACCTTTCAACATGCGAAGAGATGACGGGAATAGTGATAAACTATAAAGCAAACGATACATCAACAAAGAGAGCCAATAAACGAAAAAAGGAGATGGAAATATTGCAAATGTTTAAAAATGTAGGAATAGAGGTGGCAAGAGCTTACAGAGGGCAAAGAGGAATGCCAACACTGCAGACCAAGCCGCCCCTAGAAGACCCGAATCAGCTGCCACCTTATATAGAACAGGTAAATGAGTCGTCTAAAGATAACCCACAGAAGGAGGAAAAAGGTATATATCCAATAATAAGGGGATTGGTGAACATAACTGGACCATTGGAGCTAGAACCCACTAAGGAGGAGAGACAAGCAAAAGAAATAGAAGAGGAGAAAGCACAGACACAAATAAAAAAAGCAGAGGAAAAGGACAGAGAAATGCATGAGAGAGAGGCTAAATTACAAGATATGGAAAGAACAATGCGAGAGCAAGCACAAGGCCTTGAGAATGAGTTACACGAAAAAGAAGAAAAACAAGCCCAAGAGGTAGCAGCTAATTCAAGGATGTGGTTAAAGCTGCAAGAGGAGCAAGAGAAAGGGAAAATTGACATACAGACCGAACGAGACGCAATGATAAAAGAAAGCCGAGCAATGGAGGAAAGTGTCAAACAAAGAATTGAAGAGATGGAAGTACAGCTGATACAACAAGAAGAAGCAATGCAACAGCTAAGACAGAAAGAAGAGAAGCGCCAAACTATGTTTGGAAAAATGAGAGCAACAAGAAAAGACTGGGGCAGTACAAGAGATGAAAGAGCAAAAGAGGACCAAGAGCAGGAAGACAGGGTGAAGGAGCAGATAGACACACAAGGAGCAATGGGATATCAGATAATGAGAGGGGAAAGTGCTGATGAGGATGAATTACCTGAGGGAACAGACGAGGAAAGCGACAAGGAAGAAGGTAAGGTAAGAATGAATACAAGGAGCAGAGAAGCTAATAAAATGTGTCCAATGCTGATGAAGGGACCACTCCCACAGTATGTTCCCTGGGCTGCCCAGGACCTCCAAAATCTGATCACGACCCTGCCGGAGATACAGGATGGAGCGGCCATTTGGATAAGGAAACTGGAGGAGGAAATGGTGGGAAAGATGCTGGCGCTGGGAGATGTGAAGGCCCTCCTTGGAAAGGTAGTGGGAAAAGAAAAAATGCTGGATATAATAACTCAAGCAGGTTACAAACAACCAGACAGATCCGAAGTGGATGGGGGAAAATTTAACCTTTACAGGAAAAAGATATGGGAGACCCTGAGAGAAGCCTACCCCACAAGGCCAAGCATGGCAATGCTAAAGGGGGTGCCTATGAAAGACGGGGAGTCTCCAGCAGCATTTGTGGAGAATCAGTACAGAAACTGGAGAATGACATTGGATAAAGACATCCAAAAGGATCCCATTATGACAGCAATGTTTCGCACAGCCATCCTAGAGGGACTGCCAGAGCATGCCAAAAACCGTCTGGACGAGGTAGTGGGACTGACCTCCATGTCACACAGAGAGTTTGTGGACCATGTGATCCATGCTGTGGAAAGATATCGCCTGGAAGAAAAGAGACTAAGTAACCAGGAACGAGAGGTGCAGAGAAAACTTTTCCAGATGCAGCTGGAAGATTTGAAAAACAAATACACGAACAGAAATACAGAAAAAGACAAGAAAATGGCACCACTCATGGCAGACTTCACCTGGCAAGAACCAGAACCCCTACTCTCTGAAAGAGGAAGAGGCCTGAGCGGATCCCAGCCATCCATCATCTATAATTTCGCTGGAGTTCCTCCGCCAGGATTCCCGACACCAATGTACGTTCAAGGGGCAATGCAGGGAGCCCCGCCACAAAATTGGGGACAAGGGAACAAAGGACAGGAGAATCAGAATAAGGGACAAAGTCAAGGAGGTTATGTGCAGAATCAGCAAGGACCCCCTCAGGGTCCACCAATATGCTGGAGGTGTGGCCGAATAGGGCATATAAAGAGATACTGTCAGAATGGCCCCCCACAGCAACAGAATCAGCAACAGAGACAACAGCAGTATTATCAGGTAGGACCAAGTCAGCAGCTCCCACAGCAACAGAATCAGCAACAGAGACAACAGCAGTATTTTCAGGTAGGACCAAGTCAGCAGCTCCCACAGCAGCACGTACAGCAGCATCAGGGAGGACTCCAAGTGCCTTTGATTCCAACACAGGCCCAGGGTCCTGTGAATTACATAGGTAACCAATAGGGGTGCCCAGAGAACCCAGGTAAAGTAGGACAGCATGTATTGATAACTAATAATGCAGATCAAGAACCCATGATAAATGTAGAAATAGCAGGTAAAATAATACCCATGATGATAGATACAGGGGCTACAGTTACATGTATTCAAAAGAGATATGCAACCCACTTACCATTATCAGGCCAATATGTAAGAACAGTAGGGTTCTCGGGAAAGACGCAATTAACTCCATTGACAGTACCAGTGACAGTAAAAATAGGTAGAAAAGAAACTACTATACCATTGATAGTATGTAGTAACACTCCTGTGAATTTATTAGGTAGAGATGCTATTTTAAATTTAGAATTACACATACAGTGCCAAAAAGACGGAATTAATCTAATGGGAATGTATGGACTACAGACAGAAAAGGAAAATGACTGGGCCAATGTCTACTGGTTGGGAGGCATAGAAGAGCAAGTCAGAGCACAAGCCTGGAAGGAATGGGGAAAGTATGTGGAAGAAAAAATACCTGAAGCAACATGGCCTGAGCTAGAATTACACTGTACTATGAGATTTGACCCTGCTCAAGATAAAGAATTGGAACAAAAATGGGCCCTGGAAAAGGGAAATGAACAATATATTCGATCCCAAGCTCTTCTAATTGGACCAGAAGGAGCCGCCCTAAGGGTGGATGAAACAGAATGGACACAAAAATGGTTTAAAATAGAAGGAGCAGCACCTCATGTCACGCTAAAAGTGAATCCTGATTACAGATCAAAAGACTTAGGAGCAATGATAAAAAAAGCTGAAAACATGCACTTTTACCGTACAGAAAACCTCAGAATTTGGATGTCTGAAGACCAGACAATGACAAAAATAATAACTGAAACAGAACTCACAGGAAGACCAGAAGAAGTGAAAATTCAAATTAAAGGCTCCAAACAGTGGATTCAAGCACAAAAAGAAGAACGGCTAAATACACTTCCAAAGCAATTGTGGTCACAACATGACACAGATGTTGGCAGGGTAAAATCGGCTAACCCAATTG
This sequence comes from Ilyophis sp. 1 JC-2022, assembly GCA_022702515.1. NCBI lineage: Eukaryota > Metazoa > Chordata > Actinopteri > Anguilliformes > Synaphobranchidae > Ilyophis > Ilyophis sp. 1 JC-2022. Next base: position 16,014 of record JAKUDI010000202.1, on the reverse strand, counting down.
AAATAAAGCTCAAAGTTGGATATCGGGGTCCATATAGACCCCAATATCCTTTAAAGACAGAAGCCATAGAAGGAATCAAAGAAACCATAGAAGGTCTATTAGACGCAGGTGTGCTAAGAAAAACAGTAAGCTCATGTAACACTCCTTTGCTACCAGTTCGAAAAGCAGATGGAATAAAATGGAGATTAGTACATGATCTGAGAGCGGTAAATGACACAGTGCAAGATACGTTGGCAGAAGTTCCAAACCCGCATACGTTACTAACTAATATTCCTACTACAGCAAAATGGTTTACTGTAATAGATCTGTGTTCAGCATTTTTCAGTGTTGTTATCAAAGGAAATAATAAAGTGGATGAAATAGCAAAACAAATTTCTGGATGTAAAATGGCTATTATTGCACCAACACACACACTGGCAATACATTCCATTCCAACATTAGAGGATGTTAAAGACATGCAACAATCTGCTGCTGAAAATGAAAAAGCAGAGTGGGAAAAAAGGGGGGCTAAAGAGGGACATGATGGATTGTGGAGAAATACAGAAGGACTATTAATAGCCACAACTCCCCTACTAACCCTACTAATAAGTGAAGCCCATGGAATGGATCACTGCGCGCGAGGTGAAATACTGCGCTCTATTAAGAGAGAAGGATTTTGGTCACCTTACTTACAGAATACAGTAGAGTATCAGCTAAGCACATCCACAATATGTGCTCAGAACAACATAAGAAAGGGGTTAACAACACCCATAGGGCACATACCAGTGCCAGAAGGACCGTTTAAACATCTGGTAATGGATTACGTAGACATGTTAAAGAAAGTGAGAGGAAAAAAGTATATGTTGGTAATAATAGACAGATTCAGTAGATGGGTGGAAGCAGTTCCATCCAAAGACCAGGGAATGGGAACAGTGGTGAAATTTCTGGTGAACGAAGTAATTCCAAGATTTGGCATACCTGTTATGATAAGTTCTGATAATGGACCTGCATTTGTGGGAAAAATCATTAAACAAGTAATGCAAGCATTGAGAATCAAACAAAGGTTTGGATGCGTATATCACCCCCAATCGCAGGGGATAGTAGAACGCATCAATGGAACTTTGAAAGCTAAGATAAACAAAATCTGTCAAGACACAGGGCTTAATTGGATAGATGCATTACCACTGGCATTAATGAAATACAGAATGCAACAGAATAGAATTACTCACCTGACTCCACATGAGATGTTGACAGGGCGAACAATGCCAGCACCTACACTAAGGGGGCCTTCAGGGGGTCCGACCTTAGAAATTTTGGAATTAGAGCTAAGAGAGTACATGAAACAACTAACTGCCATACATCAGACAATATCTGAACAGGAAAGAACAAACCAGCTGGAGAATCCGGGAGAGGAGCATCATCTGAGACCTGGTGACTGGGTCTACGTGAGGAAATTCCGGAGACGGTGGAACGAGCAGAGGAGAGAAGGACCATTCCGAATTACCAGAACGACACCAACGGCTCTACAAGTAGAGGGCAGTAACCTGTGGTATCATTTAAATCATTGTACAAAAGCAGTAGAAGGAGAGCAAGATAATGAGCGAGAAGAAATTCAGACAGATCATGACCGACACTCAGAGCACGAGGGGGAAAAACCCAACGCTCAGCAGGGTGGGGACAGGGAATTGCAGGACAAGGATAACGAGCCTGGGCTTAGTGAGATTCTTAATGTACCTCAACTGGCTAGCAGCTCTGATACTGATAGGGGCCCCGAAGGTTAGCTCCCAGGGCATGATGATGGGGGGGCTAAATCTAAGTGGACTGAATTGGACCGAACTGATGATATTCGCAATAAAGGAGAATTTGAACAACTGGACTGCAGCGACCTCCGAACTTTGGACCGTACAACCTTCTATAACACAAGAGAGGATGTTGAATGTAACTACGCCAGAGTGGCTGACAGACGATGACGACATGGCAGATGGTAGCGGTAGTGGTGACGATAGTGATGATTTACTATCCAATATAGATATAAAAACGCTACCAAAGAATAAAAGTGCACCAGAGACAAATTCGTTAAATCCTAATAAACAATGGCCTATATTTTCAATGTTATTGGTAATAATAGCGCTAGGATTAATATGCATGCTAGGCTTAGTAAGATACATAGAGGATACGAAAAAGCGAGATGAAATAGCAGGATGTATATTGGTGATCATAGTGATTGTGTTTGTAGCATCTCTAATGATGTTTCTTATGCTAGACGATTCACAAGTGAGACAAAAGAGAGGAGTGAAACCAATACAACTAACTAATCCGACTAACATCCATTCACTAAAACAAGCTAAAAAACAAAGATGGTGGCAATGGGCCAGATATACAGCCAAAGTACAGACTGAAGGAAATTGTGTAGTATGTGCAAAGGCAAGACCTGTATATACTGTAATCCCCAACCCGTATACTTATGCGTGGTGTGGTAAGTATCATTCTGCGATAAATGATGCATATAATACTTCCATGTGTCCAATAGAATGTTTAGATAGGTTAGGTTCCTCACAGGGACACTACCCTAGTACTGATTGCATACATTGGGGATTATTTCGAGGAAAACAGGGAACTGTGATAAATATGCAACACACTCGTTTATCTAAAAAATCCTTTGAATGCTATAAAGTGGATATGGGAACCATACCTATGGGACAATTCAGTGGGAAATGCCACATAACCTGGACGTGTAGCAGTAGTAGTGGTGCATTAGCACAGCAACATCCAAAGTCAAGAAATCACACTCAAATTCCAAGTTGCCGACACATAATGTCTGCAGATCAAAGTGTTGCAGACATGTTCTGGATGTGTGGAGATGGAGAGCTATATAATATTCTGCCATATAATTGGACAGGGACATGTGCCAGAGTAATGTTAATGGACCCAGTAGTAGTAATGTTCCCAAAGCTAGGGAAAAAAACGCAGAATAAAGAGAGCATATGTACCTAACCCTGAAATATGGATAGATGCTATAGGACAACCTAGGGGAATTCCTAATAATTACAAAGCCAGAAATGAAATCGGGGCAGGATTTGAGTCAATTTTGCTATGGATAACCCCTAATAAAAATGTAGAGTGGATAAACTATATTTATTATAATCAGCAAAGATTTATCAACTACACTGACGACGCATTGACAGCATTGGGAGAACAGCTGTCTGCTACAAGTAAAATGACTGAACAAAACAGACAAACACTTGACTGGCTACTGGCGGAAAAGGGGGGTGTCTGTGTTTTATTTGGAGATCAATGTTGTACCTTTATTCCAAACAATACTGGAACTGATGGAACTTTCACTAAAGCTATGCTTAGATTAAAGGGATTGAGAGAGGAAATGATAGCCAATGCAGGGTTTGGCCATGAGGTCTGGGACTGGTTGGACAAATCTTTTGGAAAATGGGGAGCATGGTTTGCTAAAGCAGGAGCCATAATTGTAGTAACAATTATTTGTGTATCATTGATGATATGTTGCCTATTACCTGTTCTGAGATCTTTTCTCACCAGAATTGTGGGAGCTTATCCTCTGGTGGCCGAGATATCTCAAACCCCAAAGGACCCTTCTCTGATACTGCACCTGGGTACAGATGAACATTGGTTTCAACGTGGAGAACACCATCCAATGGAAACTGCAATGACTGTACTCCAGTTGACAAAATATGATAATGTGTAAATCCCTAATTCTGACCAACTAGCTTACTCTGAGAAATAGGAGGAATTCAGAGTTGTAAGAGGAGTGCAACCTTTTTCTCCTCCCTAGACAAGAGTGGGAGGTTTTTTTGGTTGTGCGTCTCAGGGCCCTTAGTCACCTCTGGAACGGGCGATAGAGAGCTATATTTACTTATATTTAGAAAAGTTAGGAGACATATTCATACTTAATATGGGTGCCTCTTGACACCTGCTCCAGATATGACCGAGGATAGGGTAGTATTAAACTGTAACTATGAGACGGGGGAGTGACACTGTGCCGCGATAGGTGGCGTATCTCTACGCTCCCCTGCGGCACTGCAGAATTAACATAACGCGTGGAACACTGGTTCTAATAATTGAGACATTGTATAAATGTGTCCATGGGCATCTATATAATCATTTTTTACATTTTTTACTCATGTATTTTTTCAGTGCTGCATGGATTGGAGCGGGATGGACGGCCGGGAAGTGTCAGTGCATCAGAGATAAACGGAAGGCAGAGTGGTACTACTGCCTTTGAAACTGCGTGCAGACCCCTCGGCTGTCCGCCTGCTGAAAGTCCTGCAGTAAAAAATTTAACATATTTACTCTTATAATCATATAAATGTATACTAGCGCCAGATCAGATAAAAGCGGCGGCCAGGCATCAAGGACTACTGGCTGCGAGATAGTTGATCTCATTTTGCAGTATACATAACATAATCAATTTCTTATATTTTTAATAATATACTTTTAAATTTAAATTTAAATTTTTTTTATTTTTATTTTTTTAATTAGTTTATTTTTTATGTTTAGCCGCTGCAGGGGTACAGCAGTATACCTGTAGGCTGAGACACTCTGCAGTACAACTATAACTGTATGTAAAACTTAGATAAGGTAATGGTGAGGCTATTAAGCCTCAAAGGGGGGATTGTTGGGAATTCCTTTAAATCCATTGATTACCTGTGATAATATGTATTGATTATATTTGAATATGAATCACCTTTAAATCTATTGATTACCTGTGATAATATGTATTGATTATATTTGAATATGAATCACCTTTAAATCCATTGATTACCTGTGATAATATGTATTGATTATATTTGAATATGAATCACCTTTAAACTATATTACATGTGATATGTATTGACTATATTTGAATATGTATTTCCTTTAAACTATATTACCTGTGATAATACGTATTGATTATATTTGAAAATGTATTATGAGCACTCAAACACATAGTAATATATATATATGAGATCACAGCACATTATGTGGGCCAAAAATACAGAGACAGACTAAATGTCAGAGAGCCTAATAAGATGAGGGGGGGTTGGCGCTCCAGGCGCCTGGACACCTGGTGTCTGACCGACCAAGGAAGGCTCAGTACAAAACACATTCCAATATGCTAATTACCCATTGTTATTTTTGCACACAGTCAGCAGTCCAGGATTTGAAGAAGAACTTGGATAGCAGCTAAGAAACCAGAGTCTGATAAGAGATAATTTCCCAGGCCTAAAGGGCAATGCCAGGGGGGGGGGCACACAGCTGGAGATGGGTGGCTGGGAATCTAAAGGGGGGGGGAATTTTGAGAGATATCTTGGTAGGGCGGAGCCGGGAGATTGAGAACCCAGGTGTCAATCAGATACAATCCAATAGGCGTAGGCCCTACAAAGATAAAGTTGGGAAAGTTCTCGAAGAAAGGCGGGGATAGAGATTGCCTGTGTTTGTATGGTCAAATATGTCAGATGGATAAAAAATGAGATGTATAAACTGATAACGAAATTGTATAAAAACTGATGGAAAACATGTAAGAGTGTGATATCTCTTTGATGGGTTCACACTAGACTTTTTATTAAGCGGTGTATGAAATAAAAGTCTAGTATTCTTTGAACTTCTGTCTCGTCCTCTTTGTTTAAACACTTAGAGAAATTCGAGAAATAAAAGTTGAAGAACTCTGAATTTCTGAAAACAACTCAGAGATATTTTCACTTCAAAATCCACAACACTACTAGTATTGGTGCCCTGTCAATAATATATGTCAAGAGACGCTTCTGAGTCCAGCATTTTAGCCCATTCATTTTGAGATACAACTGATGGAACCGTAGAGCAGAAAACAAGTATTGTAGTAATTTTTTATTCCACCCTGAACAGTCAAAGGTCAAACAATTTGAACAGTAGTGTCTGTTGAGTTATGTAGAGGACACAGTAAGCGAGGGCCGATGGGCTACTTTAGGAACCACTTAAAGTAATAAAATATACCAGTCATAAATCTCCAGTGGGATTGAATGGCAACCCTCAATGGCTGTTCTGTATCTTAATAGCTTCACCAAACTTTCTGAGCTACTGAAGAACAACATTTATATTCTACGTGAAGAAGGATAATTTGATCATTATTCAGGCCCAGTGTGGTGAAATCACCTTATTTACTAGAAGTTCTGTAACACAAACACTGAATTATGTTTATTACACTTGTCAAATGAAACTAAAAGGCAGGACAACAGTCTGTAAACACCACATTGATTTTACAATTGCATTTAACATGTTCTTGCTCAAATCTTATCCAAAGGTAACAAATGATGCCTGTCAGCATAGAATTGTTTGTCAAAGTTGTCATATCCAATACTCAAGTAAGACTTTTCATTGCTAAGTTCAGAACTTATAAAACTGATATGCAGAAATAGACATCATCTTTTCAGTTGAACTTTTTGTTATGAATAACACAAATGAGATTCTGAGTAATGTATAATCTCCCTCAATTTTCTTTAGGTTTTGTAGATATGCAGACACAAAAACCTGATTTGACAGAAAATGTTGGAGCGATCCCTTTCTTAAGACTACAAACATTTCGCTTCCAGAATATTCTTCCCTGATGTAAGTAAGAGAATTTCAGGTTCAGTGCACCATACATAGGAAACTGAGAGTAGTAAGGTGGTATGCATGAAAATGTTTACCTATTTTTTATTTTCTTCAGGAAACTGTGATGAGGGGTTTCCTTAAAGACTTGGACCAGGTGAGCTGAGGTCCCAGTCTGACCCTATGACCTCACAGTGCCTCACCATGAAGCAAGCCTACAGATGCATTCTTTATGAATTATTGTTATCCTTCCTTGCTTATTTCTTGTGTATAGTATTCATTTTGACAGTCTTTCAGTTGACCAATTTACCTGGATCTAGGAAAAAAGCCTGCATTAATTATTAAATTAAATAAAAACCTGTTCATTTCAGGCTGCTGGTATTAAGATAGTGTTTATACCCTGTCTTTCTGTAAGGACTCAGAGGGGTCACAGACAGACAGGAGCTGTGAGGCTCTGTCTGGTCTAATCCGGAACCGGCTTTTCCTCACCTCTTTTGTCCATGCCCTTGAGGAGCAGAAAAACTTCAGCATAAAGGATAAGTGAGTCACCAATCAGGGTCATCTTAGGGTGTTGATTTATTGATGTGTTGTAAATTAGATTAGATTATACTAAATTGTCTGTTTTACAGAAATCTGTTTTTTGTTACAAAGCTCCTATCCCTCAGCATAAATGGCACGCAATAGTTCAGGCAATGCAAATAATAAAATGGTTGCAGTAAAGATGATGGACAAATTGCGTATGTTACACCATAAAGGCCTGCTCGGGTATAGAATAGGAGTCAGTGTGAAGAGGTTTCAGATCAGAAGTGCTTTCATTAGCTTCAATATTTCAGATGTGGAATAAGAGGTCAGGGGGTTTTGTTTGTCAGCCGTGGTGCAAGGTGCGGTTGATTGAGGTCTTACCTACCAGAGGCCACATGTATAAATAGTGCTGAGCAGAAAAATGCCCTCAGAAAGCTGCGTAAGTGAGTTTCCACGCAGAAATTCAAATGTATAAAATAAGAGAACCTGCATACCTCTGCACACGCTGGGCACCATATGTACACAATGTTTGGAGTTAGTGTGATATGGCGACACCGTGACCAAAAGGCAGAGGGAGAAAATACAAAATTTTGCGAAAGCAAATTTCTGAGTTTCTACCTGAGCATTTTTTAATGCATAATTTTACCTTTTATACGTGGCCCCAGGTGTGGTGTAAGGGGTGGAGTAGCTGGTATTGAATGTAATGTATTGGTAATCAGATGTAAAAAACTATGGAGTAATCCACATTTTTCTGTCGTGCATGGTGAAAGGGCAAAGTACATTATGGTGTTTCCTGTCAGGCGTGGTGTAAGGGGGTAGAATAACAGGTGTTCCCTCTAATGTGAGGTGCAAAGGGTGGAGTAAGCAGATTTGTTTCCCTCAGGTGCCGTGTGGCCTCCTTGCTGACCCTGGCCCTGCACAGTGACCTCCCCTACCTCACTGAGATGATGGGGGTCCTCCTGAGGACCCTCATGGACCAGTCCAGCAACACCCAACCCAAACTCATGCTGCGGCGCACAGAGTCCATTGTGGAGAAGCTTCTGACCAACTGGATGTCAATTTGCCTTTACGGCTTCCTGCGGGTCAGTCTCTCTATGCACTCCAGTTACATTTAACCAAGGTTTCTTAATTGCGATGACAAGTATGAGCATCGTGAACGAAGTGCGCATTGCAAGTTCTGTCAGGAAGCTCTTGCTGCAACCGACCATCGGTCGGCTAGCAACCGTGCGTCTCAGACTCAGCCAATCGCACGCGCACACTTCTAATGGAGCAGCCTTTTAAACACCAAGAATCAGACCTCCCAGTGCTGCTCACTGCTGTGCTGCCCTTTGTTTGCTTTACTGTTTCTGTGTTAAAAGATTTGTGATCACCTCCACCACCGCAGCTTCCACCTGTTGTTTGGATCTGATTTTGTTTAACAGGGAGGTGCCCGTGCTGTAGAGTACTACCTCAAGCAGATCCATTTAGCGCTAGGCCGAAATACAGCACATTCATTAAAACATGTCATTTCTAACATGATAAATAAATCGGAAATCATCCTAAAATCGTGCGCAGTGAACCCACCCAGTGAAGGCCCTCAGTTATTCTTATTTGGTCAGGTTTTTTGCTATCCCTCGATATAAAATGGATGTATAGCCATTCAAAAAAATGTTTTCAGTTTGTTAATAGTTTACAGCAATGTTAATGTGATACTTTCAGTATTGCATAGCCTAATACTGTATTTGTTACAATTATTTTATTTCAATTGAGTTGTCATTGACAGATTGGCAGCCATCAAAAAAGCCTTCTGTTGCTCGTGTGCTTATTCATAAAGGTTTGCATACTTTAAACCATGGGCGTAGGTTTGGTCTCAACATTGGTAGGGACCAGGGCGCGGAGGTGAAGTAAAGCGCGTGTGCGAATTTTTTTGGGGAGATTTCGTTTGTTAACCCCCCCCTCCCCCCACCCCCGGGGCTGTATAAATTGCAAAATGTCTAATGCAAACCCAATTAATAGGGAGGGTGTGTGACCACTGCAAAAATGGTTTATTAACATACAAGATCTGTATTTACATTTAAATAAAAACTCAAGGATCAAAGACTAAAAGAAAGTAAAACAATATTTCTGCATTTCTGCATCCAACATCAACATTTTTATATTCAGTAGACTTACCAGTTTCAGTACATTACATCCTTTCCTTTTCTATTCTGTAGTATTTCTTGTTTTCTGTGTTTTTCTTATGATAGTCCTTGGTGTCTATTTAAACAATCCAAACAGATTCACAGATATGAACTGTTGGCACATATCTTTAAGATCTACTTAGGGATGGGAGCGAGTCATGCAGCAAAGGTCAGATTCGAACATACAACGTTGCGGGTAGAAACGGTCATGTAGCAGCTACCTACTCAATGAGCCACAGAGACACACTTCAGAAAGGCATATTTCGGCGTGTACTAAAATGCATATATAAATAAACTATAATAAAAATTTGAAGTTCTATACAGAAAAAAGAGCATATTAAAAATAGTGAACTAGTAGGCTTAGTCTCGTGTAAGCTACTTGTGCTCACTGGATATCTTTAGCTTACTTTTGAGTTTTATGAAATAAAAAGTGGCCCGTTTAGTCCAGACAGTTATAAAATCCATAGGCTAGGCTACGTGTAGCGTAACTACGGTTTTTATTTTGTTTTTTTTAAAGGGTTTCCGCATTGTTATATTTTTGAAAGCTCCGCGTTATCATAGCTATGATGCAGCTTTGGCAAAAACAGGTATGCAGAACAGACTAGCCTTTTTATTTTAATTCGTTTTTTGTTTTCAAAAAGGGCATTTCCCGGTCTAATTGCTGACTTGTGGCGAAAGTGCCGCCGTGGTGACAGATTTACCTTAACATCTGTCCCAAATTGTAAACAGGTCGGGGATTTTCACGGTGAGAAATTTTATGACAGCGTTAGGTAGCTAGCAGGTTTTCATTTTTAATCAATGTGGCTACTGGCTAGTTAGTTTACTACTTATTACTGGCTGGTGAAAAAGCACCCGATGTCCCTTATCTTCTTTGGTGGAGGTGGCATGATATCTACAAAGTACAAAGCGTGTTGGCATGGACAAAATTACTTATGTGTGCAGTGCAGGCAATAGAGGAAACTTTACTCAGGAAAGGGAGTAAGACGGTCATCTGAAAGACTAAATTTTCGCCCATGCTTGAGGTAAGGACTGACAGCCCTGAGCCCTGATAACTTACCGTTCAATGAGAAAAAGAGTAACCGTTGTCAGCACACACAGATCATCTCTCGCCTCCTCCGTGTCTGGCAGTAAGTACGATATTTTATGTCATGTGAGCCTTCAGATCAAGCGAATATTTGAAAAAGAACCTCCTCCATTTCAGCCAATCAAATGCTAGCATGCCTAAATTGGTCATCTTGGAGACGTTGCCGCTAGGAGGGCACATTGAAATGATCTAATATGACTTCACTCCAAAGATAATGGGAACGAATTCGCTCAAATATTGGTAGGGACAATTCTGTCCTCCCAAAATATTGGTAGGGACATGTCCCTACCGTCCATATGCAAACCTACGCCCTTGCTTTAAACACTTGATAATGTTATCAGCAAGTGCTGCAATCACAGGCATAGGTTTCACTTTGGGGGAGATACTGCTGGACCATGTAGTATTGAGTAGTCAACGTCTGGAAAAAAAATGTGTTGAGCCTGCAGTATAGCTGTATAGCCACGAGGAAAAGTTTGTATGCACGTTTTCATGTCAGTTTCAAGTTTTATAAATCTCAATTTGTGCGTCGATTTTCAAGTAAGTCAAATCTGTGCATAAAAACGTTTTATAAATGAGGCCCCTCAACTATTGTTTGCACATTTTTTTCCCCCCAGGAGTCTGTGGGGCAGCACCTGTTCCTGTTGGTGTCTGCGCTGAATCAGCAGATGTCCAAGGGCCCGGTGGACTCTGTGACGGAGAAGGCTCTGTACACGCTGAATGAGGACTGGCTGCTGTGGCAGGCACAGGACTTCAGCTCCCTGGTATGCGAACCAACGCCCACTAATTTTCTTTTTCTTGGTAGTATGTTGATTGACTCTTTCTATTCTGCACATTTAATCACAAGTTGCAGGTAGACTAATCATGGATCATTTTGTCAATCTGAAAGAGAAAAGGCAAGAGATGCTAACAGCTGCTAACTCTACTGACTTGGATCTTACACCTGAATCTGCCAGAGAGCGTTAGCTGTTCCATGGGTCAGGACTGGGAAGGGAAGCGCTAATGCTAGTTCTTAACAATACCATGACCGTAGGTAAATAGCCAAAAAAAAGAACAAAAATATTGCTAAGAAATTTGTTATCCCTGCATATTTAGACATGGCCTGCACAGTCTTAAGCCCAAAGCAGACAGCACACGTTTTTAATGCGACACCAGGCATTTGTCGCAGGACAGTTAAAAAAGTTATCATTCATTGCTTTATATGAGGGAATGTAAACGGCATACTATTGTCATGTGACAAATGCCTGATGTCGCACGACACTTGCCCTGGCTAGACCAGTATTTTTTTGCGTGTCGCATATGGAAATATGAGTTGCAAAAACCTTACATTTTGAACTTATCATTGATTTCAACCTGTTTCCATGTTTTTTCCTTGGATAACAAAGCAATTAATTTGCCAATAAATACCAACAGGAGCAATTATTCTCGTTCTGAACTATTCTAGTTCTGTTTTTTTCCTGTACATCACAAAATTGTAATACATGTGCTTAACGGTGACTGAATTTAAAAAGTAACATAGTATTATCCGACTGACGAGATGAACGACACGCATTCCTAATTATAGATTTCCATTTAAAATGCATTTTTGATTAAGTAGGCTAAGGGAATAGCTACGCAATTACCGGTGGGCTACAGGCCAGTGAGGCAAATGGTAAAAAGGAAAATGGCATTCACACAGCTTTAAATATTTACTCATACAGGCCAGTGAGGTAAATAGTAAAAAGGGCCGGTGCCCTGTGGGAGCAGCAATTGGTGGCTGCTCCCGGGTGGGGGGAGGGGCTCGGAGAGAATTGCTGCGCACAGAACGGCCCTAGGCGAGTTGGAATCACGGTCAGGAGCTTGAGGAGTCGTGCCCTCCTTCCTACTACCGGCTGACAGGATTGTATAGCGGTGATTTTCTGGGGGAATTTAATTAGAATAGGGATTTGATTGGCTATCAAATTGGGAGAAAATGGGGAAAAATCTGAAACATAAATAAAAAAGCCGCTTTCACTATTTACTCAGAAGAAAAGATCGGATAGATGGAATTCGCTTACCCATTCATTAAGTTTTCTCCTTCACACAAATTCATGCTAGGTTGCAGGGAGCATTTATCTGGCTTAGGACTATAACCTCACAGTTCCTCACCTGTAGCACAAATGATTTTAATGAATCGTTTAATGATTTTTAATAAATTAAGTGCTCCTTTAGCAATAAGAATAATCGCAATGATAAGAATAAGCATAAGAATTTCCTTACATAGTTTTTAATTGGTTTCAAAACTGTTCCAACAGAATGGGCCTCATTCATGAAACGTGAGCATAATGAAATTGCACGTAAATCGTTAGTATTAGCAATTTTGTTTGTATTTAGGCATTCATCAAGGTTTTTGTATCTCAGATTTGTTCATAAGTATGAACAAAATGTACACCTGCTCAGGACCACACGTACTGCATCCGTAAATGCAAAATGCCGCTAAATGTAGCTTGTGAATGTCAATTAGAATAGGACTGCAAATTTATTTTTATTTTCAGTTAAATTCACAAGACTAAATGTACACTTTGAAGTGCGAATGCAAACATAATAATTACTGTAAAAAGCAAGACTTTAGATTGTAGGCTATGAATTTATTTAATTAGACCCATAACTTAATTAATGCTAGACTAATATGTCTAGGCCTATATTGTGATATCTGCGTTAGCATGGCCACTGCGATTGCACCTCTTTCTCTTTTTAACGCAACAATGTTCATCTCTGTAGAAATACAGACAATAACACACGCAAATAAAGGACGTAAATAAATAGCACATTTAATAAGGCTAAACATCAGCATCACTGCCATAATGAAAATGTGCGCCAAAACAAGGGGGAAATAATTTTTTTGAACAAATTGAAACATAAAACGGTTAAACCTGAGCACATTGCATAAAAAGGCTGTATGAAGCTGGTCTTGCTCATCGCCAAGCAAAATTCCAGTAGGCTATTTCAAGTGAACATAGAAATAACCAGCGTTTTGATTAAAATAATAATAGCCTAATAATAAAAGCACATTTCAACATTGCATAGGCTAGTGTGTAGCATTCGTTGGAATTCAGAAATGACAGTAATGTTAAATTCATCCATTCAAATTAGAGGAATTTTCAAACATTTAATTAACACTTGAATTAAAGCTTGAATTAGTGCACGTTTAGCCTGTAATGTTAGCGAAATGTTTAAGTCCAGTTAACGTTAAACAGTGATATAATAGGCTACAACTTACGTTTTTCACGCACACACCATATCGCACTGTCTATGACTTTACTACAAACTAACCAAAACAGTCACGTGACTGTAATCGAGTTATCAATTGCCCTGCAACCTGTCCCAGTAGGCTAAAGTCCTTGTAGGTAGCCTATTAATAATGACTATTAACCAATAGTGGCGTGCAAGGGGGTGCAAGAAGGCGGGGCAAAGTGGACGTATGGACGGAGCCTTGTTTATGAAAATACGGAACAAATCGCCTTCCATATTGATTCAATACGGAACGGAACATTTAATTCTCAATTACAGGACGATTCCATAAGGGACTGGTGGCTACCCATGAGTATTCATATGGGTGCGCTGCACCCATGGCACCCCCAATAATTCCGCTGTAGCTCTTTCCATCACTAGGGGATTGGGGATCATCAACAAAATTACAAAATTAATAATTTTATTTATTTCCAGGCTGCGAGAAAGACTGCAGCCTAGTGCTTGGCAGATGGAAGTAATGCGCTCGTCCGATGCAGATAGGCTTGAACTTTAACAGCTCATGTGACAGGAGATTCTGCATTTCCTGCTTGTTATATCCTGCCAGGTCTTTCTGTAGACTACTTTACTATTTAGTTTATGACACCAGAACGGACAATACTAAACAATTTTTTCCCCTTGATTGAACATCTGCTAATAAAACTTTGATTTCAGTGTCAGAATAATTATTTATTTTCTTTTTTCTGGGCCATTTTGACTTCATATGGATCTTTAAATGGAAGTGACAACCTTCCTATAAGGCAAGGGCGTGGATTTATGTGAGTCACAAAATAACGTAAATGCCTTGTCATTTACAAAGAATCGGCGTGTATGAACATACACGTGAATATGAAAAAATCTGCCTTTCCCACACGGTTGGATGAATCCGGCATAAATTTTTTGTACCAGGTCGTTTCATACATAAATTTACGCACATATTTAGGAACACTTCACGAAGGAGGCCCACTATGTGTCAATATCCACTCAAAATGTACCAAAAGGAGATGTGAAAGTCCTGAATGTCATAAGAGGCAAATATGAGGACCAAGTGCACTTGCAGAGGTGGAAAGTCCAGGGGTCAGAAGGTAAAAGTACTGCTATGTACTTTTCTTCCACCCATGAACTCAGCCAGCTGATTTCACTAATTAGTTCTACCTCCTCGCTGAGAATTGTGCTAATTAGCAAATCCAGGTGATTGTAACAAAATACTGGGGAGGATTTTTTCTTTCTGAACCTGGATTTTCCACCTCTGATTTATTGTTCATAACAAGAGGTACATTGGCTCCGGAATACAATAAGAATAACCAATAAAACACACACTCCTTGAGGAATGGAGCCATTTTCCTTCCATCTTCTATGATTCTAAGTGAACTTTGTAATAGCTTTCTAAAAGTCAGTTCAACCTTGGCAAGTGCAAACCAAGAGCTCCAGCTACTTCATGTTTCACACAATGCACATAAATGTAAACAATATTTTTTTTGAGACAAGCCTCGTTCAGACTGCTTTGATCAACCATTTTTGTCCAGAGGAGAAGTTATGATTCTGTGATTGACTTAAATGTATTTAGAAAAGGCATATTTTACATCAGGTGGAAATTGTATTATTCTGTCAATCACTTTGAAAAAAAAAATTAGCTAAGTAACAAATAATTATTTAGTAGTTAACTAAGTGAATTTGAAATTTGCACTCAGGAATTTAAAATATTAAATAAATAATGGAATAAACTTAGCAGACAAATTAAATAACAGACTCTCATTCTGTTTTCTTGACTAATAATAACATGCCGGGCCGGCTTCGTATTTTCTTCTTCAGGCTAATGAATGTATGTATTTAGCCTATATTAATAATTGAACATTCAATCTTTATATTTATAATTAAATAATAAATGAATAATTTGCCTAAATAAACGTGAGAGAAATAAAAATACAGACTGCTACATTCTGTTTTCCGTATAGTTACAGCAAACGGGAGATGTTGGATGAATAAAATAAATAGCTACATTTTAACAATTTGCGATTATTCATTCAATTAGCATAAATTGTCGGCTCGAACCTGGCCCTACCCGACGGGCTTTTTTGGGCCCCGTCGGGCTCAGGGTGAAACTGAGAACTCTAGCTCAAACTATAAATGAGCTAACTAAAAGAGGCAAAACGAGAAAGGGAAACAAAGGTATTCCTCAACGAGGACAAGTAGGACGAAGACGGAAAGGCTAAGAAAAGAGTAAATTAAAAGGTGAAAAGAATCCTAAGAATACACCTATACTCAACTAAACGTTGAGCGTTACTTTGGTAAACCAAAAGGAACACAGTCTCCCAGCCTATACCGATACCTGGCTTTGTGTTGTGGCAATAAAGACACAAAAGCGTCGAACCAGGAAATAGCAGCGCTTAAGTAGCTGACCTTACACCTACACAGGTGAGAACACTAAGTGTTGGGCGTAGAAAAAACACGGCA
>JAKUDI010000201.1:0-19326 GCA_022702515.1 Ilyophis sp. 1 JC-2022 | reverse complement strand
GTCTCACAATTTACATAATCTTTATAAAAGCCCATTGTAGTTCACGATAAAGCCTGTACCTGGTACATGCGCAGTAGTTCGTGGCTATATACTGTATTACGCTCTCACTACAGGGCTCATTTTGATCAGGAGGACAGCTACTCTTCTACAAACCAAACATAATTTTTTGGTGGAAATTCCCCTTTAAGCTAGCTTATTTTATATTTGTTTAAAATTTCACAAATGTAGGAAAAATACTTTTGGGATATATGTCAGAAAAAGGGATATTTTCATTAAATGTGGGGAAAATGCATGGTAAAATAATTGCAATTTTATGCTGCATTCAGCATTCCATACTTATGAAATGCACATAATTACATTATTCATGGAAATATAATTAACTATAATTAAAAATGTCTGAAGTGGTGTACATTTCTTCCAGTGTAAATATGGATGTTTAATCAATTTTGTTTATGAGAAGGCCCTAATGCACAGGCAATAGATTATTTTAAAAAAGTATGAATCTTCTTTAAAGAAATATTGTATTATGAAATATTCTCTTCTGTTTGCCCCACTGAAAACATTATCCGTTATTGACCCATATGCATATTTATGAGGTGAATATGGTGTCATAAAAATCAGAGGTTCTTGGACAGTTCTGAGGTATTTTCGCCTAGTTCTGAGGTATTTTCGCCAGAATTTTCACCTATTTCTAAAATTGTTCGAAAACCACACACACACACATAGATGCAACCATATCTTCATAAAATTTTATTGTGTTTTGTACATAAATCAAATACAAAAAAAACGCTTATAGGCATGTTTCTCCTGTCATTGTAGTAGACTGACAACTAAAAGCCCATTGGGATATCTACATAATCCTGTTGAGTTTGTTACTTAATTCTGCTGATTGAAAAATTGTTAAATATATAAATCTACAGCTTAAATAGCAAAGAATGAGGATTCCCCCTATACAATTTCCTCATAAACATGTTTTGTGCATCATGAATAATTGCTTTGTAGTCACACACATGCACAAACAAACAGACAAACATGCATGGGCATTTGAACAACAACTATGATCAGTTATTTTAGACATTCACAAAGCCAGCCTGAACGTATTTGAATATCCCCATTCCCACGTGAAAAGTTGTATTGAAATATACTTAACTAGCTCTCAGGGACATGCTTATATGTAAAACCCATCTGTTTTCTCACTTAAAGGTATTCAGCACTGCTGAATACATTTTGACTGGAGCTTCTGTTTGACCAGGGCTTCAATGTAATATCAGCAATGGCCTCACAGCCCACCTCCATGCCTATAATTTCAAGTGCAGCTGAAACTATGTACAGTAGACTTTACTTAATGGACCAAAAAATATTAATAAATACCACCTGTGTTTTGTGCAATGATCAACAGCATGCAACATAATACAAGAGCAACAGCATAATACAAAATGTACTCATTACATTCTTTTCCCCGCTTGATTAAATAATATAATCGCCCTGGCTTTTGTGAATCAAATGAGGAATTTTGTTTGGCAGCAACATAAACAATTCTCCACACAGAAATCATTAATATGGGAGACTGTAGCCTCAATTTTCCTCCTAGCTGTCTTTGCCCAGTTGACATTCAAAATGTGGAGTGATGTTCCGGTGATGTGAAAACTGGTAGCACGGACAGACCTTTTAGTGTAAATTATATGGAATATTCTGCTTCTTCTTGTAATAATAATAATAAGTATTATTATTATCTCTACTACTAGATCTTCACTGACAAATGCACTGTTACTGACAGTAAACTCCAACTTACATGACCAAGTCTCAGGACTTGAACTCAGAAATGAGTTACAATTCTAAGTTATTTTAAATAATGTATCTATCACACACAATCATAATACATGAATTATGTTGAACAAGAAAGAACCAAAAGCAAAAAAATAACAACGCATCAATCACTCATGAATAATATCTATGCACAATGTGGTGTGCTAGCATCTTTTTTTTCCATTACTATGTAAACAATGATTTATTTCCTTTGATCCATATTTTATTGTCATAGTCATGCATCAACTCTTAGTTGTTCTCTAGAATCCTCTAACAACGCCCAACCCCTCCCTCCACATTTCTTTCTTCGGCATATTTTCCTCTGTGTGGGCCCCCGCCTCGCAATTGCCACGTGCCCCTCACACGCCCACCCGCACCCCTGCAGTGTGTGCGCCTTGGCCTGCCCTCAACAATATGAAGCAATAAACAGCAGCAATCAGTCATTGATGTCTCAGTCATGTCACCCACACTTCATTACCGCAAACCGCCGAACGCCGTGTCGCGGACACGCGCTCGGTGAGCGTAGCCGAGAAAGATGAGGCGCTCTGAGACACTCTGTGTCCCTGAGATTATTCTCAGCCCTCGGAAAATGAACACTTTCACAGGTGTGGGAGGGAGGAATCTTGATTTTCACGCCACTAATTTAGTTCTGCTGAGCCAATTTCACCATTCTCACATTCTCCAGTCCTGTCAGAGCATGCTAATTAACAATAATAAGTGACATGAGTGAGGTTTAAAGGCCAATTTGCATAAAGTCTTACACGTAGTATTTTTACCTTCTCCAATCAACACCCTCACACATTCCCTTATTTAGATGGGGAAAAAAAATTGTTTGACGCAACTGAAAAAGAAAATTAACATCCATGAAATACAGAATGGAAAAGCAACACTGTTGTTTTACATTCAAGTAGCTGTTTCAGTAACGAGCATTCTATCCTCCACAAATAATAATACATAACCAACCAAAATTCATAGTTTAGAAATTATTTATGAAGTGCACATGTAGGTGTTTATATGTACATAACAGAAAGAGTTGGATGAGATGGATGGATTGAAAAATGTGTTTTGCAACTGGTTCAGACTGATTTTTTTGATGCTGTATACCAATGAAAGCTATACAAATCTATTGCATTCAGGCTATGGCCTCATTGCTGTGTGGCTGAGTCCAGTAACCTAAGCAGAAGTTCACAGCCTGACCTGACCACTGCTCCACCCTGCAGCTCTGCCCACTGCAGCTCTGCCCACTGCTCCACAGTGCTGCTATGACCACTGCGCCATACTACTGCCCTGACCACTGCATGGGTGCATCCAAATATTCTTCACTCCGCACTCTTCAGAAAGACAAGGGCCAGTCCCTGACTGTGTTACACACAAGAGCCGCTATACTGAGCACCACAAGACGTTCCCTGGCACAAGCCTTCCCAGGAGAGGAGCTGAAACAGATGGGAGGGGCCTGGGGCACACAGAGGGGTGGTGGAGAGCCAGGGACAGTACTCAACAGCAGGGGCATGTGGGACAGCCTGGTTTGCAGAGGGCCTGAGGACGTGTGAGGGAAATCAGGCCGTGTGGTGTGGCTCCATCTTTTTATTTTTCCAGGACATATTTTATATCTAGAATTGACGATTGTGATCAATGATTATGATTAAATCTTCTTTATGTTCAGGAATTTCTCTTTCTTGCATGGGTACAAATTTCCACAATGTTTTGATTTGGCTCCAGTGATCCTACAGTCCACATCAGTTATAATAACCAGGGAATGCAACCATGGATGTAAGACATAGCCGCAACAAAACTAGAGACCAGCTTAAATGCTGAGGATACAAACGTAACCGCAACAAAGTGCATTACATAAACGAAATACAGAAAACAACAAAACAAACATAAGTACCACACATATGACTAAATGTAATAGGCTAGACCAGACAATGGGCAGGCCAGAGCAGAGCCTGCTGAAGACTACTACTCTGACCTAAGAAACGGTGGCTATCTCCCTTCCAGGGAAAACAAAATGGTGAGTCTTTTGCAGGATTCATAGTCTGACTGAAGCTTAACAAAAAGGTGCACATAAAGAGCATAACGGTCTGTTCTAAACACTGCCTATCCTCTGTAACCTACACAACACAAATCCCTAAAGAAAAAGAAAGGATACACAGAGACTACAACAAACTGGAATGGTTGGCATGAGCAGTGTCTGATAAGAAGCCAGGGAGAATGTGGGTGGGGAAAAGCTGCATTTATCCCCTGGACTGCAGGTATTCAGGTGCGATGCATCAGTTCATTAATCAGGCTCCTGCTGCATCTCCACCTACAGGCACAGTCAGAGGTAGCCTTCAAAAGAAACAAACAGCAGAGAAGCAGAAAATAGAAGAGCGCAACGATGTACAGCTAACACATCAAGGCGTATTTGACATTATCTAACTAGGTACTTAATAAGTTAATAAAGCATTATGATGTCTAACTGTACAACATGCCCTTAAGACAAACATGCAGGAGATTATATAGTGGTCCTTTCCCATCAGTTATCACTGATTTGCAGACCGGGAGAGGCCCCATCATCCCCATTCTTATAATCACCCACAGGACACACGGCTAGCTTTAGCTATGCTGTGGCATTAAGATGAGTGAAATGTGGCCTTTCAGTGCTGTGCTGCTGGAGTTAAGCGGTGCCTTGCTGTCAGCTGTCAGCACACCGTGAGGAGAGAACGGGACAGCCAGAAAACAGTCGGCCTTGTCACCTCACTACATTTTCCAGTGTATTTTCTGCCGCCATCTGCTCCATTGAATTACAATTCCATTTAAATTGGCAGAAGCTATTAGCCAACGTCACTAACAACAATTGCATTTAGCATGGTAACCAAACACCACTAGTGCGAGAGATAGGCAACGTTATAATCAGCTAGTGTGGCATGAACTGGACAGCTGACACAAGGAGGCCAAACAAAGATGTGGGGTAGGAGTGTATGCTGCGATCATTGTCTGAAGATAGGGTGGGGCAGTACCCTATTCACAGCTTGGTATGCCAGTGTAATTGATTCAAAATGAATACCGGCAGCCACAGGAAGCCAGCATAAGGTGGTCAGAAGCAACAGAGCAGTGAATTTCAGAAGGTTGAAGAACAAACGAGCAGCAGCATTCTGGACCAGTTGCAGTGGCCTGACACTGGACGAAAAGGTATTTACGGGGCGGACACTACAGTGCACAAAGACAAAAATGGACAAATTTCCTGCCATGAGCGCCATGTGTCAATGTCGGACACGGACATAATCTCATGCACGGAGGTGTTCTTGTCCAGACACTTTGCATAAATTACCAGACATGGCCGTCAACCTCTGTCCGCCTCTAACGACACGGCATGAAATGTCAGTGCAGGCAGAGTCCATGAATTAATTGGGAATATCTGAGTACAGAAATCTCTGATCATAGATCTAACTAGGTCCCCCAGTCCCCAGTACTCAGTCCCCTCCTGTACGCCCTGTTCACACACGACTGTGTGGCCACGCGCAGCTCCAACGCCATCCTTAAGTTTGCAGACGACACCACCATCCTGGGTCTCATCTCCAACAACGATGAGACCGCCTACAGAGAGGAGGTCAGCATCTTAGCAACATGGTGCCAGGACAACAACCTCTCTCTCAACGTCTGCAAGACTAAGGAGATGATCGTGGACTTCAGGAAGCGACAGGGGGGGGTCACGCCCCCATTCACATCGATGGAGCTGAAGTGGAGAGAGTCTCCTGCTTCAAGTTCCTCGGTGTGTTCATCAGTGATGACCTATCCTGGTCCAGGCAATCGGTCGCGGCAGTAAAAACTGCCCAAAAGCGCCTATACTTCCTGAGGAGACTCAAGAAGTTTGGCATGTCTGCTAAAACTCTCACCAACTTTTACAGGTGCACCATTGAGAGCATTCTCACTGGCTGCATTACTACCTGGTATGGCAGCTGCTCCGCTGCTGATCGCAAGGCCCTCCAGAGGGTGGTGAAGACAGCGGAGCGCATCATTGGCTGCCACCTCCCCTCTGTGCAAGGCATCTACCACACGCGATGCCTTAAGAAAGCACAGAAAATCATAAAAGACTACAGCCACCCAGGCTATGGCCTGTTCTCGCTGCTGCCGTCTGGTAGACGTTACCGGAGCATTCGGGCACGGACTACCAGACTCACAAACAGTTTTTTCCCCCAGGCCATCAGGCTTCTCAACCAGCAGCATTAATCTCATTCATCGCACCTTATTGTATGCTCTAGGCACTTCTTATGTACATTCAATGTACATCACCTTAATTTAATTTATTGTACATGTCTATCGGCACCTACACACTTTATATTTAATACTCCTACTCCTACTGTCCATATCTGGAACTGCTGCTAGTGTTTTACTGCTACGTATATTTATATTTATGTTATTCTTGCCCTTATTTGACTTTTTTAAACAATTTAATATATATATTTTTTTGTTTTTGTTTTTGTTTGTTTTTAATGCCTACTACATAGTTGTTGCTTGCCATGTCCTAAGAATTTCATTGTTCAGAATGACCTTGTGTTATACTGTGCACTTGATAAATAAAAACACTTTGACTTTGACTAGATGTGGAGTGTGCAGAAGTTTCTGGGAATACATGTGTCGACATGGAAAAATACCGTTCACGACCGATACACCCCGAATTTCACAGAAATTTAACAGATCGGGATATCTTCCAGAAACTCCTCTTTTCATGTAATGTGATGAATCTCAACAAATCTTGAACCTTGAATGAGGAAGAGGGAGCATCTTAGTTATAACCTTTTAGTTGAAATGGGGTTCTGTAAATGACACCACAACCATCATTCTGTGCATAATATGCTTTTGACTGGCTTAAGGGGATCATACCAAATCTCTGTATGTACATTGTTTCAAACCTTTTTACGGCAAAGCATTTATCAGGTTGCCCGCTGGCAGATAATTACCTAACCACAGTTGTACAAGCCAGGGTTATTTACAAGGAAAAATTCATCGAGTTTCATCAACTCACTCTGACAAAAAATGTCTATTATTAAAGTTGACCCCAAACAAGTTTTGTTATAGCTAGGCTAAATGTGGAGATGACGGTATTGCCAGACATTACCATCTTTACAAAATATCAAGTTCACATAATTTCCCTGACAATGTGAAAGGGCAATTAATTGTGAAAGTTTCACGGCACATCTCATACATAAGGGCTATTTGAAGTTCTCATGCTACAGCACAAGGACTATTTGAGATTCATGTCTCGTGCTGCTCTACTATGGGGTGTCAAGTATAAAGAAAAAACATCTCATTATTTTCCCCCCTCAGATTTAGCATAAATATGTCATTTCCCCAGAGATTTAGGGTAAATAAGAGTCCTTTTTGCTCACTGATGTGTGAAATACACCTTTTAATTACAGTTGATCTCCACCTGCATACCTCACATGCAGTAACAGCTATTCGAGGTTTGCGAACTATAACTATATATTACTATTGTGGCAACCGGACTCCAGCTACGCCTCCGCCAGGTGCCACTAGGGGGCAATGGGGCGACAGGAGGACATTAACTCGCCACAGAGCGAAGGTGAAGAAGCCACAGACACCACTCCCAGTGAGAGGTTCAGGACCTAGGTCAGCACCGACTAATAAAGCTATTAGATCAGAGCTGAACCAGATCAGCTGGGAGCAATTGCCACACCTGCAGTCAGGCTACTAAAGACAGCCTGACAAGCTCAGAGGGAGAGAAGACAGCCACGGTGAAGGACTGAGGCAGTGTGCGCCGCAACGACACCCCTTCACTAAACGGACGAAGACTCTTTCTCTGATATAGGAAAGACGGAGAAAAAGCACTAGAACGAACCAGTAAGATAAAGGATCATTTACTGTTGTATGCCTCTCTGCACTAACCTGTTTCCTCGTTCCCCATAGCACGCTGAAGAGGCTTGGTGGTGACCGAGCCGCGGCTTCCCGGAACCGGGGGAGGAAAAGGGCGTGAGGGAAAGCGAGACACAGTTAACGCATAGACGGAGCGACAAAGTGAAACAGGAGAAAAACCCGGATCAGGATCGCTGGAACGCGAGCTACCCTCCGGACCCATTGTAAAAAGTTAAAGAAAAATAAAATACTTGTCTTGAACTCACCTTTGTCTCCCCGTCTTCCTTCCTCTCCGAGGAAAGCGTGGCTGGACGCCACATATGGTGGAGAATGCGAGCTTAGCGATTCCCTGGACCCAAGAGAAGATTAGCGCAACGAAACCGGAATTAAAGGTAAAACGTCGCCTCTCAGCTAACCATTTGTCCTCTGTCCTCTTCGAAGAGAAAGAGATCGGAGACATGGACGACGGGTCTCAATCCCGAATAGAGGGGGCCCTGGAGAACCTCTCCACGTCCCAAGCCATGCTCCAAACAGCCGTGGCCGAGCTGTGTCGACAGAACACGGGCCGAAAGGCAGGACAAAAACCCAAAGACGTACTCCTAAAGATGTGCGAAACAGATGATGTAAAGACCTACATGGAAATCTTTGAAAGAACGGCCCGACGCGAAACATGGCCCGAAGCAGAGTGGGCCTATATCCTCGCCCCGTTCTTAACTGGGGAAGCTCTACTGGCCTACCATCATCTCAGCCCAGCAGAGGTGTCCTCATATGCCAGCCTGAAAACCGCAGTGCTGGCCTACTACGGCTACGGGTTGGCGGAACGAGCACAGCAGTACCACGAGTGGACCTTCGATCCAGAGGCGCCCCCTAGAGCTCAGATGATGAAACTAGGACGCCTACTAGACAACTGGCTCGAAGAGGGGGAGGGACCCCACTGGAAAGAACGACTGCTCATCGACCGAGCTTTACGGGCCCTACCCCGACCAATGCAAAGGTACGTCGCCGAACACGGACCACGAAGTGTGGACCTAATGATCCAACTGCTGGAGAATCACTCCGCCACGACCCGATTACTGACAGGGGGAAGAACCACGACGCCCGTCCCAAAGCGAGCGGAGGAAAAGCCTACACGGGGTCCCAATCGGAAAACGCCGACCCGACCAGTAGAAAGGCCATCCTTCGACCCGGCACTGAGACGGTGCTTCGGGTGCGGTAGGAGGGGTCACCTGGTCAACGACTGTCCCGGGGAAGAAGAATCCATGGGGACGCAGAACCAGACCGGTATGAACCACTCCACTTCCTCCCTGTATGTCACCACGTGTTGGGCCCACGAGGGCATGGCACCCCCCAGGATCCCGGTGTCGATAGATGGAAGGGACACGGTGGCTACCCTCGACTCGGGTAGCGGCATCACCCTCGTACACGCCAGCTTCGTAGACCGGCCGGAAGGAGCAGAAGTAACAGTGGGGTGTGTCCACGGGGATGAGAGAGCCTACCCGACCGGCCTAGTCAAGATTCGCAGTCCAAGAGGGACCTGCACCATAAAGGTCGCCGTGGTGGATAAATTACCAGTACCGGTACTCCTGGGGAGAGACTGTCCACTGTTTAAGACCTACTGGGAGCACCCGCCCGGCCCCGCTGAAGACACAAAGAAGAGGCGACCCCCCACGGGGAGGAAAATAAACCCTCCAGAGGCGTGGATCGCCAATCCCAGGTCAGAACCGCGCGGTGAGCCGGCCCCACACTCCAGTGACACCCTGTCCGGATTCGAAACCCCGGAGCCAGAGGGAGAAAGGGAGGTGAGTGGACCAGTACATACCGTCGCCGAGGACGGAAGAGAGGTGGGAGAGGACGGTTCCGATCCGGCCCCGTTCCAGCAAGAAGAGCAGATCCCTGAACTTCCGGGATTCGAAACAGGCCCCGAGCGTCGCACAGTGGAATTCGGACGAGCTCAACTTGAAGACCCCTGCCTGATCAACGCGTGGAGGGGAAGCCTAGTGGACCCCTCTCAAGAGATGGGGAGGCATACTAACACTCCCATATTTTGTGTGCGAAATAACCTGCTGTACCGTATCCACAGAGAACGGGGCGAGCGGATTGAACAGCTGGTGGTCCCAAAGACGCACGTGAACCGCGTGCTATATCTGGGGCATACTCACCTCCTGGGAGCCCACTTGGGGATCGAGAAGACGTTGGACCGCATCCAACAACGGTTCTACTGGCCGGGCATCAAGAAGGCAGTGGAGGACTACTGCAGGGCCTGTCCGCAGTGCCAGTTGCATTGTCCAAGGCCCAGCAGCAGAGCACCGTTGATCCCGATGCCCATTATCGACGTCCCATTCGACCGCATCGCTATGGATATAGTGGGACCCCTCCCGAAGTCCAGCCGGGGTCACCGTTATATCCTGGTCATCGTTGACTATGCCACCCGTTACCCTGAAGCAGTCCCTCTGCGCACCGCCACGGGAAAGACCGTGGCCAGGGAGCTCTTCCTACTTTTTAGTCGGGTAGGCATTGCGCGCGAAATCCTGACTGATCAAGGGACGTGCTTTATGTCCCAGGTTCTCCGAGAGATGTGCCGACTGTTGCAGGTAACCCAGGTCCGGACCTCGGTGTACCACCCACAGACAGATGGCCTAGTGGAAAGATTCAACCGAACCCTAAAAAGCATGCTAAGGAAAGCGATTGAGACCGACGGTAAGGATTGGGACCACCTGTTACCTTACCTACTATTTGCCATCAGGGAAGTACCCCAGGCATCGACTGGATTCGCCCCCTTCGAGCTGCTCTACGGACGGAGACCCCGGGGACTGCTCGATCTGGCACGAGAGACCTGGGAACAACGTCCCTCGCAAAACCGTACCTTGATCGATCATGTCGAGACCATGCAACAACGCCTAGCGAAGATCTGGCCCCTGGTTAACGAGCACATGGCGGAGGCTCAGAGGGAACAAAGGCGGTTGTTCAACAGGGGAGCGGTGATACGGGAGTTCCAACCAGGAGAACAAGTGTTGGTACTTGTCCCCACCACAGAATGTAAGTTCCTCGCCCGGTGGCACGGCCCCTACGAGGTGATGGAACGGGTAGGGCCCGTGAACTACAGAGTGAGACAAACCGGACGCAGAGTGGAACAGAAGGTCTACCATATAAACCTGCTGAAACGCTGGGTAGCCCCGATACCCCAACCCATACAGGCGCTCACCACAACCCGGAGTAGCCCTCAAGCCCCGGAAATTCCCATGGGAGAAGAACTCTCCACCCCCCAGAAACAGGACTTGAGGGAGATCATCGAGGGGTTCCGAGATGTGTTCTCAGAACAGCCCGGCCGAACCCACATCGCACAGCACGATATCGTGACGGAACCTGGAAGGAGGGTCCGGCTACGACCATACCGGGTCCCGGAAGCCAGAAGAATGGCCATCCGGGAGGAAGTAAAGGAAATGTTGCGGCTCGGGATAATTGAACCGTCCAACAGCCCGTGGTGCAGCCCGGTAGTACTAGTTCCGAAGCCAAACGGGACCTGGAGGTTCTGTAACGACTTCCGGAAGCTAAACGAAGTCTCCAGGTACGACGCCTACCCAATGCCCCGAGTGGACGAGTTAATCGAGCGGTTAGGTCCCGCCCGATTCATCACCACCCTGGATCTCACCAGAGGGTATTGGCAGGTACCACTAACTCCCCGAGCCCGCGAGAAGACCGCTTTCGCTACCCCGGATGGCCTATTCCAATACCGGGTCCTCCCATTCGGGGTCCATGGAGCGCCGGCCACCTTCCAGCGGATGATGGATATCGTCCTGCGGCCCCATCGGGAGTATGCCGCCGCCTACTTAGACGATATAATCGTCCACAGCCCCGACTGGAAGAGCCACCTGGACCGGCTCAGAGCAGTACTGAGAGCCTTACGAAAGGCCGGACTAACGGCCAACCCGGCAAAGTGCCATCTGGGGCTCATAGAAGCCAATTACCTGGGACATACAGTAGGACGAGGTTGCGTCCGACCCCAGGTTAACAAGTTGGACAGCATCAAGACCTGGCCACAACCCACAACGAAGAAACAGGTGAGAACATTCCTGGGCTTAGTGGGGTACTACAGGCAGTTCGTTCCCCACTTCGCCACTATCGCCGGTCCATTACATGACCTAACTAAGAACAACCAACCCTCCACAGTCCGCTGGACCGAAAAGACAGAGCAAGCCTTCAATCAGCTAAAACAGGTACTGATATCCAAACCCGTACTAGCCACCCCGAATTACGAACGCCAGTTTGTATTACAGACGGACGCATCCGGAACCGGGCTCGGAGCCGTGTTGTCCCAAATCCAAGACGGAGTGGAACACCCCATCATCTTTGCCAGTCGCCGCTTACTGAGCAACGAAGAAAAGTATGCCACAGTAGAACTGGAAGCTCTCGCAGTGAAGTGGGCACTGGAAAAGTTCCAGTACTACCTACTGGGACGGGAATTCCTCCTGGTAACGGACCACGCCCCACTCAAATGGATGGCGGCTAACCAGAGTAAGAACGCCCGAGTAACCCGATGGTTTTTAGAATTACAGAATTTCAAATTCCAGGTGGAACACCGACCGGGGAAGCAGAATGGCAACGCAGACGCCCTATCCAGACGGGAGGAACTAGGGTTGACAGTCGCTCCACCACGAGTGTCGGAGCTAAGGGGGGGGATATGTGGCAACCGGACTCCAGCTACGCCTCCGCCAGGTGCCACTAGGGGGCAATGGGGCGACAGGAGGACATTAACTCGCCACAGAGCGAAGGTGAAGAAGCCACAGACACCACTCCCAGTGAGAGGTTCAGGACCTAGGTCAGCGCCGACTAATAAAGCTATTAGATCAGAGCTGAACCAGATCAGCTGGGAGCAATTGCCACACCTGCAGTCAGGCTACTAAAGACAGCCTGACAAGCTCAGAGGGAGAGAAGACAGCCACGGTGAAGGACTGAGGCAGTGTGCGCCGCAACGACACCCCTTCACTAAACGGACGAAGACTCTTTCTCTGATATAGGAAAGACGGAGAAAAAGCACTAGAACGAACCAGTAAGATAAAGGATCATTTACTGTTGTATGCCTCTCTGCACTAACCTGTTTCCTCGTTCCCCATAGCACGCTGAAGAGGCTTGGTGGTGACCGAGCCGCGGCTTCCCGGAACCGGGGGAGGAAAAGGGCGTGAGGGAAAGCGAGACACAGTTAACGCATAGACGGAGCGACAAAGTGAAACAGGAGAAAAACCCGGATCAGGATCGCTGGAACGCGAGCTACCCTCCGGACCCATTGTAAAAAGTTAAAGAAAAATAAAATACTTGTCTTGAACTCACCTTTGTCTCCCCGTCTTCCTTCCTCTCCGAGGAAAGCGTGGCTGGACGCCACACTATGTACAGTAGTGGTTGAATATGCTGTAGTGCAGGGTTCTTATCTGGGACACTCCAAGTGACTAATCTGTATGACATAACTCTGGAGCACTCAGGGGGACAGACTCACCTTCTGATGAGTCAGAGTTAAAGAATGTGATGTCGTTTTGAGGACGAAACAATAGTAGATGACATTCAAATCTTTTACAATAGTAAAAATTATTATTAATAAAAAAAAATGTATTTGTTTTTTTTTCTTTGTGGACCCCAGGAAGAATAGCTGTTACCTTGGTAACAACTAATGGGGATCCTAATAACGTCCATAGTAGACCTTTTTCATGATATACACTTGGTAATTGTAGAACAATATATGAATACATATAAATACATGTATTAAATATCAAGGAATGCAAATGTTTATAATCACTTACAGTTCAATTTCACAGAGAGATCAGCTCCGCCACAAATGGAAGTGCATCAAATTTCAAAACAAACTTCAATAAACACATGACTGCACGCCATAAGAGGACGGCGTGCTGCCGTAGACAGCCTATCAATTTACGCTACATAGTAGGCTACTGATGCACAAGCGCTGGGATGGAGCTCCTGACTGCTCCTGCTGTAAGCCATTAATCGATAGTAGCCCACCAAAACACTTTGCCCTCCAAAATATAAGATTGATTTGTTCAGTCAAAGGGTCATTACATCAATGGATTGCCCCATCTATAATGTGCATGAAACTGCCCCTGCACACCGTTACTACAATGGGACGCCGATAAGAGAAAAACCAGATGATTTGCAATTTGCAACAATCAAAATAATACATTCCACAGAATTGTATACAGCATACCATTCACAATACATAATCATCTCTCTTCCGTCTATTAATTACATTCTGCAAATCTCTTATTTATAACTGCAACCACAAAGCATCAGAGGTATATTTTAAGCGCACGTATTGCATAAAAAATTTTCTTTCATGCATTTGGGTGTTCATAATCAAGATATGTTTTAGATGCATCAAAAAGAATATAAAGAGGATTTATTCATTGGTGTGCGTGTGTGCGTCTGTGTGTGGGTGATAGAAGAGAAGCTACTGCCAAACCAATTAGCACATCACGCCTTAAATATGTGGCGTCAGACCCCCCTGTGTAGTGTCATCCGTGACATCACAGGAGGAGCAGAGAAGCGGCGACGCTAACAGATAGCAATGACTGCTGGGATTGCCAACACCTCGTTCCGTCGCTCTTCTCTGTAACAACGTGCCTTTATCCCACGAACGGGGCTGCCATCTGTGTGGTGAGCATCTTTCTGTATCCCCCGCTGTGACCTGGGACTAGGCAGGCTTTAAACTCCTCTCTGAACAAGCAAAATCACAGCTGAAGGAAAACCACATGGGGCCCTTGTGTACTACAGTATATACCCAGAAATGAGGGATAATAGTTTATTTTGTGACCATGCTAAAAGAGAGCAATTAGTCCACCTCTGGTACTGTCTGCTAGCCAGATGAATCCTTGCTGTCTCCAGATGGATCGGTGTGTATCAGTGGTTTTGTGTACAGAGCAGGCCCACGGCTCTAATCTAACACAGACTCACCGGCTGGGAGTCCCGGTGTCCAAGCACTTGAGTAGTTCAGGAAAAGATTGAATTTAAATGAATTGAACTGAATGCAATGGAATGAGATTGAATTAAACCGAACTGAATCGGATGGAATTGTATTGAATAGATATATCACAGCAAATAAATATCTTAATCAGAGATGATGATTGGAAATAATCCCTCACGCCCTGACGTGGAACATGGTCGATGCTATTGAGCTGGCGCCCGCAGTAGACATGTGGAGATAGTCTGGCATCGAGCCGTCCCCCACCCCCCCCACCCCACCTGCCCCCCCTCAGGGCTGGGCAGCTCATAGACATCCCCAGATTCTCTGCAGATCAGCTCAAAAGTGTTTCCACAAGAACCTTAGGGAATGGATTTGAGATTTGGAGCCTCCTCTATCGCCCACGGTCCCTTCTGCCAAAAGAATGGTTCCAAAGAAAATTGGAACTCCACATGACTCCCACACTCGAGAACACAGGCTGAGGTTAGATCTCTATAAGTGGCTCAGATGCAAATGAAATGTGCACGCTGCACACACACTCTTTCTCTCTACCCCTTGCTCTCTTTCAGCGATACATAAACATACAAGGCAACGGACATGAATATGCATACCAACTACACACACTCGATCATTGCCCCCATGTACATACACACAGAAACACACCACTCACACCTTGGCACTTTGAATCCTTTTTTAGGACAGAATAGAGGTTGAAAAACATATCCTGTGATCCTCCACATTCCTCCATGATGCTTAACAGTTGTCGTGGTAACCATAATATGGAATAATTTCTTCTTTTTCTGAAAGTCAGTATTATTACATTTTCACCCAGATCCATTAATAACTTTTACAGTTATCCCAACAGGTAAATGGACAGACTTAGACAGACAGACCACACGTTGAAGTTCCACACAACTCCACTAGAGGTAGTTAGATAATGAGATATTTTAATGATGATTGCAGATGTTTCCCATGTCTGATGGTGTCAGATGTGTCTCACCCCGCAATGTTGGTACTTGCAGATGAATCTTAAAAGTAGCACACTCAGTGATGTGTATATCCCGAGTCCTCCAGCAGGATTCAGTTTGACCTTTCAGACCTCTCCTGTTAAGAGGTGGCCTGTGGGCACATTTGCTCATGTTCTGGTCTCTGCTGTTGTGATTCACAGAGAGACACGCTCACAGGGCCATTTCAGGACAGTCTGTTCGAAACAGAGTTTACTTGAACTTGTCTCAATGTGCGCTCACATGACGTCAAGGAACTAAAAAGGCAAATTCCACATTCCCTTTGGGGTAGTAATTATCATATTACCCTGTAACTCATTGTGTCTTTCGCCAGTTTAAAGCTTTTTAAAGAGTTCTGTGAATTTAAAGAAAGCTGTTTGTTACACCAAGTGTCAAAGTAATAAATCATTATGGATATTTCACAGTATCCTTTAGAGGGGATATCGGTAAATTTGTGACCATTATTTAGAATTTTATGTGCAAGTTGAAGATATGATATTACACTTTGAGGAAAAAACCCACAAACATCAAGTAAACAAATGTTTTTTTAATATGGAATAGGATGGTTTGTCACTAATTCTTATGATAATATTATGTTCAGTGTTTCCCCACAGGATTTTGTGAAACTGTGGTTGGTGGACCCAGAACTGTGTAAGGGAGTCCGGGGGCATGCTCCCCCAGATTTTTATTTTTTGCCAATTTCAACAGCTAAATGTATCAGTTTGGTGCTTTTTGAGATTAAAATCTAAACCTTTGATCCACAATTCTTTGTGATTGTAAAAATGGGAAATGGAACACGTGAAATATATTGAAGAAACGTGGTCTGATGAAAAATATTCATAAACTTATTGTCAGTAGATAAGACTACATACAGAAACCATCACAATGCACTATAACCTGTTATAGTCCAAAGCTCAGCCCTGTCTTAAATGGGATTGAAAACTACAATAAAAACAAGTTGAATACTTGTTTATTGACAAGAAAGCCCCTGAATATGATTGGCTTGCTATTAAATCTTTGCTACCTCTGTTGATTCTTCCTCTTCGCTGAAAGGAAACGGGGAAACACAGCAGTTTGCGAGATATCGTGCTGATATCTCCCTTGAATAACGTCAGTATTATCTTCCACGAGATAGCCTACAATATGCATGAATGACGGTATATATAGCTCGCGAGATAACATTAGTTGTAAAAAAACCAAAAAGTATCATAACATCTCCTCCCCCCTTAGAACAGAGGCCCCCCCCAACAAGTTACAACTGAAACTTAAACCCAATTCTTAAGGCACCAAAACTAAAGAATTCTCATTAGCAAAATTACTGTGTAGAACAAAGACATTACGAGGTAATATCACGTCTTTAAACAGTCCGTTTACACAACACCAACATAACTACGAGATGAGGGTAGACTACCTCATCCTGTGACCATACCCATGGGGATTATTCTGCCCCAGTTGTTTGGGTTGGTCGCAAAACTTCAGAGTCTATAAGTTCAGGCGTTCTGGAGGACGACGTTCTCTTACCGGGTAACGATGCTCAACAGAATGCTCAGTATTACTGTTTTTGTGAGGGGACTCTGGAACAGCCGTAGGTATAGGGACATCCATCACAGCCTCTCGTAGCGGGGAGTCAGGAACGGAAGTCTCACCATCGGGTTCAGATGCACCTCGGGGTGGTGACGGTGGGCGATGGGGTGCGCTGAACTCTGGCTCGTCCGGGCCATCCACCGAAGGTTGATCTGTGGGCGATGCTGCTGACTGCAGAAGCTGATCGACATGTCTTTTCCACACCAGCCCGGCAGCCGTCCGGACAGTGTAGGAGACGGGGCCAGACCGCTTGATGATGGTTGCAGGGACCCACTTGGGTCCAGTACTGTAGTTTCTTGCCAACACTGGCTCATCTGGAGAGAAGAGTCTTTCTTTAGCCTGCTGCATCCTTTGTTGGATCTGCTTTTCCTGTTGATGCTGAATGGCATCCTTCACTGTTGTCGGCTTTAAGAGGTCAAAGTTGGTTCGTAGATCTCTTTTGAACATCAGAGCAGCGGGTGAAACTTTAGTAGTGGCATGTGGCGTGTTACGATAGCTCCACAGGAATCTATGCAATCTCTGATGAAGTGTTCCTTAGCCTTGAGATGTCTTTAGTGCTTTCTTCAAGGTCTGAACAAACCTTTCAGCCAAACCGTTGGTCGCAGGGTGTAACGGTGCTGATCGGATGTGTTGGATGCCATTTGCTTGCAGGAATGTGGTCATTTCTTGTGACACCAGTTGTGGTGCATTATCGGAAACCAACTGAAGGGGAGAACTGAAACGGCTGAAGATCTCCCCAAGCTTCTCAATGGTTTTCGCAGTAGTGGTGGATTTCATTATGCCCACTTCCGGCCACTTACTGTGTGCGTCCACACACACCAGGAGCATTCGGCCCTCTACTGGTCCTGCAAAATCAATGTGTACACGCTGCCATGGCTCTTCAGGAAACTCCCAGGGATGCAGCGGAGCTAGTTGTGGGGTATTCCTAACTTCCTGGCATGAGGAACAGGTTTTGGCTGTAGTCTCAATCTCTCTGTCGACTCCTGGCCACCAGAAGTAACTTCTTGCTATCTCTTTCATTCGAACTATTCCACTGTGACCTGCGTGGAGCTGTTGCAGAATGAGCTTGCGTAATAATGGTGGAATAACCACCCTCCTCCCCCATAGTAAACAACCAGATTGCACCGACAGTTCTGCTCTCCTGGAGAGATATGGTTGAACACTGAGGGCGTCGCTGCCTGATCTACCCTTCATCACAATGTCCATTACTACTGACAGGACAGGGTCAGTGCGAGTGGCTCTCCTCACCTGAGCAGCTGAAACTGGCGCATCATCCACCTGGCTGAAGTAAAAGATGTCTGTGGCACGTGGCTCTGGTCTGGTGACAGGAAGTGGTAGCCTAGATAGTGCATCTGCGTTACAGTGAAGGTCAGCCTTGCGATACTTGATATCATATGAGTGTGCCGATAACAGTAACGCCCACCATTGCATGCGACTCGCTGCAAGTGAAGGTATCCCAGTGTGTGACCCTAGGATGGTCGTGAGGGGTCGGTGGTCAGTCAGAAGTGTAAATCGCCTCCCATACAGGTACTGATGGAACTTGCGAACCCCATAGACGATGCTCAATGCTTCACGCTCTATCTGAGCATAGTTAGTCTCTGCTTTGTTCAAGGTTCGTGATGCAAATGCTATAGGCCTCTCTCCTCCGCCTGGGAAATGAAGGCCCCCACCCTATATGGAGACGCATCGCAGGCTAACTGAATGGGAAGTGATGGATCGAAGTGGGTCAGTGCCCCTGATGTCACTAATGTCTCTTTTGCTCTCTGAAAAGCCTCCTGGCAGGCGTCACTCCATGTTTTGCCTTGACAAAGCAGTTTGTGCAACGACTTGAGCATGGATGACAAGTTCGGTACGAAACGGCCATAATAATTTAGCAAGCCTAAGAACCAACGTAATTGGCTCACATTCTCTGGAGGAGGGGCGTCCACGATGGCACAAATCTTGGATGGGGCAGTGTGTAACCCTTGAGCATCAATCACATGTCCCAGATATTCAACAGATAGTTGAAAGAACTCGCACTTGTTTTTGCGAACCCTGAGCCCGTAATCTCGTAGTCTCTGAAGAGCGGCATTCAAATTGAAAAGATGTTCCTCATCTGTAGCTCCTGTGCACAGGATA
>JAKUDI010000200.1:0-30000 GCA_022702515.1 Ilyophis sp. 1 JC-2022 | reverse complement strand
TGCATATTTCTTCCTGTAGAGCAAGAGCTGTTTTGAACCGTCCCGCGTAAGGTTGTATCGATTTTAAGTGCTTTTGCCGCTGTCTGCTGATTGCGTGGTTTTAATTAGAACTCGTTGAAACACTGATTTTAAGTGTTCTATAGGCTGTTTACGTGGTTACGTGGTTTTAACTGACCTGATTGAACACTGATCAAAGCAATTGCATTACTAGGTTGTGTTTGTTCTGCGGTTGGCTTTTTCAGCTCGTTAGATCGGATAAACTGATAGTTCCGGAGTATTGTGCTTTTTGATAGGAAATAATAATTGATCCTGCTCGCGAAGTGTCTCTCAGCTGTTAGTCTTCAGCAATCAGCTGTGTGCACTTCAAAAAGACTTGTGTCTGAGCGACAACTATTTAGACCAAGGCTTCACTGACTTTTTCAGTGTGCATATTTCTTCCTGTAGAGCAAGAGCTGTTTTGAACCGTCCCGCGTAAGGTTGTATCGATTTTAAGTGCTTTTGCCGCTGTCTGCTGATTGCGTGGTTTTAATTAGAACTCGTTGAAACACTGATTTTAAGTGTTCTATAGGCTGTTTACGTGGTTACGTGGTTTTAACTGACCTGATTGAACACTGATCAAAGCAATTGCATTACTAGGTTGTGTTTGTTCTGCGGTTGGCTTTTTCAGCTCGTTAGATCGGATAAACTGATAGTTCCGGAGTATTGTGCTTTTTGATAGGAAATAATAATTGATCCTGCTCGCGAAGTGTCTCTCAGCTGTTAGTCTTCAGCAATCAGCTGTGTGCACTTCAAAAAGACTTGTGTCTGAGCGACAACTATTTAGACCAAGGCTTCACTGACTTTTTCAGTGTGCATATTTCTTCCTGTAGAGCAAGAGCTGTTTTGAACCGTCCCGCGTAAGGTTGTATCGATTTTAAGTGCTTTTGCCGCTGTCTGCTGATTGCGTGGTTTTAATTAGAACTCGTTGAAACACTGATTTTAAGTGTTCTATAGGCTGTTTACGTGGTTTTAACTGACCTGATTGAACACTGATCAAAGCAATTGCATTACTAGGTTGTGTTTGTTCTGCGGTTGGCTTTTTCAGCTCGTTAGATCGGATAAACTGATAGTTCCGGAGTATTGTGCTTTTTGATAGGAAATAATAATTGATCCTGCTCGCGAAGTGTCTCTCAGCTGTTAGTCTTCAGCAATCAGCTGTGTGCACTTCAAAAAGACTTGTGTCTGAGCGACAACTATTTAGACCAAGGCTTCACTGACTTTTTCAGTGTGCATATTTCTTCCTGTAGAGCAAGAGCTGTTTTGAACCGTCCCGCGTAAGGTTGTATCGATTTTAAGTGCTTTTGCCGCTGTCTGCTGATTGCGTGGTTTTAATTAGAACTCGTTGAAACACTGATTTTAAGTGTTCTATAGGCTGTTTACGTGGTTACGTGGTTTTAACTGACCTGATTGAACACTGATCAAAGCAATTGCATTACTAGGTTGTGTTTGTTCTGCGGTTGGCTTTTTCAGCTCGTTAGATCGGATAAACTGATAGTTCCGGAGTATTGTGCTTTTTGATAGGAAATAATAATTGATCCTGCTCGCGAAGTGTCTCTCAGCTGTTAGTCTTCAGCAATCAGCTGTGTGCACTTCAAAAAGACTTGTGTCTGAGCGACAACTATTTAGACCAAGGCTTCACTGACTTTTTCAGTGTGCATATTTCTTCCTGTAGAGCAAGAGCTGTTTTGAACCGTCCCGCGTAAGGTTGTATCGATTTTAAGTGCTTTTGCCGCTGTCTGCTGATTGCGTGGTTTTAATTAGAACTCGTTGAAACACTGATTTTAAGTGTTCTATAGGCTGTTTACGTGGTTACGTGGTTTTAACTGACCTGATTGAACACTGATCAAAGCAATTGCATTACTAGGTTGTGTTTGTTCTGCGGTTGGCTTTTTCAGCTCGTTAGATCGGATAAACTGATAGTTCCGGAGTATTGTGCTTTTTGATAGGAAATAATAATTGATCCTGCTCGCGAAGTGTCTCTCAGCTGTTAGTCTTCAGCAATCAGCTGTGTGCACTTCAAAAAGACTTGTGTCTGAGCGACAACTATTTAGACCAAGGCTTCACTGACTTTTTCAGTGTGCATATTTCTTCCTGTAGAGCAAGAGCTGTTTTGAACCGTCCCGCGTAAGGTTGTATCGATTTTAAGTGCTTTTGCCGCTGTCTGCTGATTGCGTGGTTTTAATTAGAACTCGTTGAAACACTGATTTTAAGTGTTCTATAGGCTGTTTACGTGGTTACGTGGTTTTAACTGACCTGATTGAACACTGATCAAAGCAATTGCATTACTAGGTTGTGTTTGTTCTGCGGTTGGCTTTTTCAGCTCGTTAGATCGGATAAACTGATAGTTCCGGAGTATTGTGCTTTTTGATAGGAAATAATAATTGATCCTGCTCGCGAAGTGTCTCTCAGCTGTTAGTCTTCAGCAATCAGCTGTGTGCACTTCAAAAAGACTTGTGTCTGAGCGACAACTATTTAGACCAAGGCTTCACTGACTTTTTCAGTGTGCATATTTCTTCCTGTAGAGCAAGAGCTGTTTTGAACCGTCCCGCGTAAGGTTGTATCGATTTTAAGTGCTTTTGCCGCTGTCTGCTGATTGCGTGGTTTTAATTAGAACTCGTTGAAACACTGATTTTAAGTGTTCTATAGGCTGTTTACGTGGTTACGTGGTTTTAACTGACCTGATTGAACACTGATCAAAGCAATTGCATTACTAGGTTGTGTTTGTTCTGCGGTTGGCTTTTTCAGCTCGTTAGATCGGATAAACTGATAGTTCCGGAGTATTGTGCTTTTTGATAGGAAATAATAATTGATCCTGCTCGCGAAGTGTCTCTCAGCTGTTAGTCTTCAGCAATCAGCTGTGTGCACTTCAAAAAGACTTGTGTCTGAGCGACAACTATTTAGACCAAGGCTTCACTGACTTTTTCAGTGTGCATATTTCTTCCTGTAGAGCAAGAGCTGTTTTGAACCGTCCCGCGTAAGGTTGTATCGATTTTAAGTGCTTTTGCCGCTGTCTGCTGATTGCGTGGTTTTAATTAGAACTCGTTGAAACACTGATTTTAAGTGTTCTATAGGCTGTTTACGTGGTTACGTGGTTTTAACTGACCTGATTGAACACTGATCAAAGCAATTGCATTACTAGGTTGTGTTTGTTCTGCGGTTGGCTTTTTCAGCTCGTTAGATCGGATAAACTGATAGTTCCGGAGTATTGTGCTTTTTGATAGGAAATAATAATTGATCCTGCTCGCGAAGTGTCTCTCAGCTGTTAGTCTTCAGCAATCAGCTGTGTGCACTTCAAAAAGACTTGTGTCTGAGCGACAACTATTTAGACCAAGGCTTCACTGACTTTTTCAGTGTGCATATTTCTTCCTGTAGAGCAAGAGCTGTTTTGAACCGTCCCGCGTAAGGTTGTATCGATTTTAAGTGCTTTTGCCGCTGTCTGCTGATTGCGTGGTTTTAATTAGAACTCGTTGAAACACTGATTTTAAGTGTTCTATAGGCTGTTTACGTGGTTACGTGGTTTTAACTGACCTGATTGAACACTGATCAAAGCAATTGCATTACTAGGTTGTGTTTGTTCTGCGGTTGGCTTTTTCAGCTCGTTAGATCGGATAAACTGATAGTTCCGGAGTATTGTGCTTTTTGATAGGAAATAATAATTGATCCTGCTCGCGAAGTGTCTCTCAGCTGTTAGTCTTCAGCAATCAGCTGTGTGCACTTCAAAAAGACTTGTGTCTGAGCGACAACTATTTAGACCAAGGCTTCACTGACTTTTTCAGTGTGCATATTTCTTCCTGTAGAGCAAGAGCTGTTTTGAACCGTCCCGCGTAAGGTTGTATCGATTTTAAGTGCTTTTGCCGCTGTCTGCTGATTGCGTGGTTTTAATTAGAACTCGTTGAAACACTGATTTTAAGTGTTCTATAGGCTGTTTACGTGGTTACGTGGTTTTAACTGACCTGATTGAACACTGATCAAAGCAATTGCATTACTAGGTTGTGTTTGTTCTGCGGTTGGCTTTTTCAGCTCGTTAGATCGGATAAACTGATAGTTCCGGAGTATTGTGCTTTTTGATAGGAAATAATAATTGATCCTGCTCGCGAAGTGTCTCTCAGCTGTTAGTCTTCAGCAATCAGCTGTGTGCACTTCAAAAAGACTTGTGTCTGAGCGACAACTATTTAGACCAAGGCTTCACTGACTTTTTCAGTGTGCATATTTCTTCCTGTAGAGCAAGAGCTGTTTTGAACCGTCCCGCGTAAGGTTGTATCGATTTTAAGTGCTTTTGCCGCTGTCTGCTGATTGCGTGGTTTTAATTAGAACTCGTTGAAACACTGATTTTAAGTGTTCTATAGGCTGTTTACGTGGTTACGTGGTTTTAACTGACCTGATTGAACACTGATCAAAGCAATTGCATTACTAGGTTGTGTTTGTTCTGCGGTTGGCTTTTTCAGCTCGTTAGATCGGATAAACTGATAGTTCCGGAGTATTGTGCTTTTTGATAGGAAATAATAATTGATCCTGCTCGCGAAGTGTCTCTCAGCTGTTAGTCTTCAGCAATCAGCTGTGTGCACTTCAAAAAGACTTGTGTCTGAGCGACAACTATTTAGACCAAGGCTTCACTGACTTTTTCAGTGTGCATATTTCTTCCTGTAGAGCAAGAGCTGTTTTGAACCGTCCCGCGTAAGGTTGTATCGATTTTAAGTGCTTTTGCCGCTGTCTGCTGATTGCGTGGTTTTAATTAGAACTCGTTGAAACACTGATTTTAAGTGTTCTATAGGCTGTTTACGTGGTTACGTGGTTTTAACTGACCTGATTGAACACTGATCAAAGCAATTGCATTACTAGGTTGTGTTTGTTCTGCGGTTGGCTTTTTCAGCTCGTTAGATCGGATAAACTGATAGTTCCGGAGTATTGTGCTTTTTGATAGGAAATAATAATTGATCCTGCTCGCGAAGTGTCTCTCAGCTGTTAGTCTTCAGCAATCAGCTGTGTGCACTTCAAAAAGACTTGTGTCTGAGCGACAACTATTTAGACCAAGGCTTCACTGACTTTTTCAGTGTGCATATTTCTTCCTGTAGAGCAAGAGCTGTTTTGAACCGTCCCGCGTAAGGTTGTATCGATTTTAAGTGCTTTTGCCGCTGTCTGCTGATTGCGTGGTTTTAATTAGAACTCGTTGAAACACTGATTTTAAGTGTTCTATAGGCTGTTTACGTGGTTACGTGGTTTTAACTGACCTGATTGAACACTGATCAAAGCAATTGCATTACTAGGTTGTGTTTGTTCTGCGGTTGGCTTTTTCAGCTCGTTAGATCGGATAAACTGATAGTTCCGGAGTATTGTGCTTTTTGATAGGAAATAATAATTGATCCTGCTCGCGAAGTGTCTCTCAGCTGTTAGTCTTCAGCAATCAGCTGTGTGCACTTCAAAAAGACTTGTGTCTGAGCGACAACTATTTAGACCAAGGCTTCACTGACTTTTTCAGTGTGCATATTTCTTCCTGTAGAGCAAGAGCTGTTTTGAACCGTCCCGCGTAAGGTTGTATCGATTTTAAGTGCTTTTGCCGCTGTCTGCTGATTGCGTGGTTTTAATTAGAACTCGTTGAAACACTGATTTTAAGTGTTCTATAGGCTGTTTACGTGGTTACGTGGTTTTAACTGACCTGATTGAACACTGATCAAAGCAATTGCATTACTAGGTTGTGTTTGTTCTGC
This sequence comes from Ilyophis sp. 1 JC-2022, assembly GCA_022702515.1. Taxonomy (NCBI): domain Eukaryota; kingdom Metazoa; phylum Chordata; class Actinopteri; order Anguilliformes; family Synaphobranchidae; genus Ilyophis; species Ilyophis sp. 1 JC-2022. The sequence continues at coordinate 24,256 of JAKUDI010000200.1, read as the reverse complement.
GGTTGGCTTTTTCAGCTCGTTAGATCGGATAAACTGATAGTTCCGGAGTATTGTGCTTTTTGATAGGAAATAATAATTGATCCTGCTCGCGAAGTGTCTCTCAGCTGTTAGTCTTCAGCAATCAGCTGTGTGCACTTCAAAAAGACTTGTGTCTGAGCGACAACTATTTAGACCAAGGCTTCACTGACTTTTTCAGTGTGCATATTTCTTCCTGTAGAGCAAGAGCTGTTTTGAACCGTCCCGCGTAAGGTTGTATCGATTTTAAGTGCTTTTGCCGCTGTCTGCTGATTGCGTGGTTTTAATTAGAACTCGTTGAAACACTGATTTTAAGTGTTCTATAGGCTGTTTACGTGGTTACGTGGTTTTAACTGACCTGATTGAACACTGATCAAAGCAATTGCATTACTAGGTTGTGTTTGTTCTGCGGTTGGCTTTTTCAGCTCGTTAGATCGGATAAACTGATAGTTCCGGAGTATTGTGCTTTTTGATAGGAAATAATAATTGATCCTGCTCGCGAAGTGTCTCTCAGCTGTTAGTCTTCAGCAATCAGCTGTGTGCACTTCAAAAAGACTTGTGTCTGAGCGACAACTATTTAGACCAAGGCTTCACTGACTTTTTCAGTGTGCATATTTCTTCCTGTAGAGCAAGAGCTGTTTTGAACCGTCCCGCGTAAGGTTGTATCGATTTTAAGTGCTTTTGCCGCTGTCTGCTGATTGCGTGGTTTTAATTAGAACTCGTTGAAACACTGATTTTAAGTGTTCTATAGGCTGTTTACGTGGTTACGTGGTTTTAACTGACCTGATTGAACACTGATCAAAGCAATTGCATTACTAGGTTGTGTTTGTTCTGCGGTTGGCTTTTTCAGCTCGTTAGATCGGATAAACTGATAGTTCCGGAGTATTGTGCTTTTTGATAGGAAATAATAATTGATCCTGCTCGCGAAGTGTCTCTCAGCTGTTAGTCTTCAGCAATCAGCTGTGTGCACTTCAAAAAGACTTGTGTCTGAGCGACAACTATTTAGACCAAGGCTTCACTGACTTTTTCAGTGTGCATATTTCTTCCTGTAGAGCAAGAGCTGTTTTGAACCGTCCCGCGTAAGGTTGTATCGATTTTAAGTGCTTTTGCCGCTGTCTGCTGATTGCGTGGTTTTAATTAGAACTCGTTGAAACACTGATTTTAAGTGTTCTATAGGCTGTTTACGTGGTTACGTGGTTTTAACTGACCTGATTGAACACTGATCAAAGCAATTGCATTACTAGGTTGTGTTTGTTCTGCGGTTGGCTTTTTCAGCTCGTTAGATCGGATAAACTGATAGTTCCGGAGTATTGTGCTTTTTGATAGGAAATAATAATTGATCCTGCTCGCGAAGTGTCTCTCAGCTGTTAGTCTTCAGCAATCAGCTGTGTGCACTTCAAAAAGACTTGTGTCTGAGCGACAACTATTTAGACCAAGGCTTCACTGACTTTTTCAGTGTGCATATTTCTTCCTGTAGAGCAAGAGCTGTTTTGAACCGTCCCGCGTAAGGTTGTATCGATTTTAAGTGCTTTTGCCGCTGTCTGCTGATTGCGTGGTTTTAATTAGAACTCGTTGAAACACTGATTTTAAGTGTTCTATAGGCTGTTTACGTGGTTACGTGGTTTTAACTGACCTGATTGAACACTGATCAAAGCAATTGCATTACTAGGTTGTGTTTGTTCTGCGGTTGGCTTTTTTCAGCTCGTTAGATCGGATAAACTGATAGTTCCGGAGTATTGTGCTTTTTGATAGGAAATAATAATTGATCCTGCTCGCGAAGTGTCTCTCAGCTGTTAGTCTTCAGCAATCAGCTGTGTGCACTTCAAAAAGACTTGTGTCTGAGCGACAACTATTTAGACCAAGGCTTCACTGACTTTTTCAGTGTGCATATTTTCTTCCTGTAGAGCAAGAGCTGTTTTGAACCGTCCCGCGTAAGGTTGTATCGATTTTAAGTGCTTTTGCCGCTGTCTGCTGATTGCGTGGTTTTAATTAGAACTCGTTGAAACACTGATTTTAAGTGTTCTATAGGCTGTTTACGTGGTTACGTGGTTTTAACTGACCTGATTGAACACTGATCAAAGCAATTGCATTACTAGGTTGTGTTTGTTCTGCGATTGGCTTTTTCAGCTCGTTAGATCGGATAAACTGATAGTTCCGGAGTATTGTGCTTTTTGATAGGAAATAATAATTGATCCTGCTCGCGAAGTGTCTCTCAGCTGTTAGTCTTCAGCAATCAGCTGTGTGCACTTCAAAAAGACTTGTGTCTGAGCGACAACTATTTAGACCAAGGCTTCACTGACTTTTTCAGTGTGCATATTTCTTCCTGTAGAGCAAGAGCTGTTTTGAACCGTCCCGCGTAAGGTTGTATCGATTTTAAGTGCTTTTGCCGCTGTCTGCTGATTGCGTGGTTTTAATTAGAACTCGTTGAAACACTGATTTTAAGTGTTCTATAGGCTGTTTACGTGGTTACGTGGTTTTAACTGACCTGATTGAACACTGATCAAAGCAATTGCATTACTAGGTTGTGTTTGTTCTGCGATTGGCTTTTTCAGCTCGTTAGATCGGATAAACTGATAGTTCCGGAGTATTGTGCTTTTTGATAGGAAATAATAATTGATCCTGCTCGCGAAGTGTCTCTCAGCTGTTAGTCTTCAGCAATCAGCTGTGTGCACTTCAAAAAGACTTGTGTCTGAGCGACAACTATTTAGACCAAGGCTTCACTGACTTTTTCAGTGTGCATATTTCTTCCTGTAGAGCAAGAGCTGTTTTGAACCGTCCCGCGTAAGGTTGTATCGATTTTAAGTGCTTTTGCCGCTGTCTGCTGATTGCGTGGTTTTAATTAGAACTCGTTGAAACACTGATTTTAAGTGTTCTATAGGCTGTTTACGTGGTTACGTGGTTTTAACTGACCTGATTGAACACTGATCAAAGCAATTGCATTACTAGGTTGTGTTTGTTCTGCGATTGGCTTTTTCAGCTCGTTAGATCGGATAAACTGATAGTTCCGGAGTATTGTGCTTTTTGATAGGAAATAATAATTGATCCTGCTCGCGAAGTGTCTCTCAGCTGTTAGTCTTCAGCAATCAGCTGTGTGCACTTCAAAAAGACTTGTGTCTGAGCGACAACTATTTAGACCAAGGCTTCACTGACTTTTTCAGTGTGCATATTTCTTCCTGTAGAGCAAGAGCTGTTTTGAACCGTCCCGCGTAAGGTTGTATCGATTTTAAGTGCTTTTGCCGCTGTCTGCTGATTGCGTGGTTTTAATTAGAACTCGTTGAAACACTGATTTTAAGTGTTCTATAGGCTGTTTACGTGGTTACGTGGTTTTAACTGACCTGATTGAACACTGATCAAAGCAATTGCATTACTAGGTTGTGTTTGTTCTGCGATTGGCTTTTTCAGCTCGTTAGATCGGATAAACTGATAGTTCCGGAGTATTGTGCTTTTTGATAGGAAATAATAATTGATCCTGCTCGCGAAGTGTCTCTCAGCTGTTAGTCTTCAGCAATCAGCTGTGTGCACTTCAAAAAGACTTGTGTCTGAGCGACAACTATTTAGACCAAGGCTTCACTGACTTTTTCAGTGTGCATATTTCTTCCTGTAGAGCAAGAGCTGTTTTGAACCGTCCCGCGTAAGGTTGTATCGATTTTAAGTGCTTTTGCCGCTGTCTGCTGATTGCGTGGTTTTAATTAGAACTCGTTGAAACACTGATTTTAAGTGTTCTATAGGCTGTTTACGTGGTTACGTGGTTTTAACTGACCTGATTGAACACTGATCAAAGCAATTGCATTACTAGGTTGTGTTTGTTCTGCGATTGGCTTTTTCAGCTCGTTAGATCGGATAAACTGATAGTTCCGGAGTATTGTGCTTTTTGATAGGAAATAATAATTGATCCTGCTCGCGAAGTGTCTCTCAGCTGTTAGTCTTCAGCAATCAGCTGTGTGCACTTCAAAAAGACTTGTGTCTGAGCGACAACTATTTAGACCAAGGCTTCACTGACTTTTTCAGTGTGCATATTTCTTCCTGTAGAGCAAGAGCTGTTTTGAACCGTCCCGCGTAAGGTTGTATCGATTTTAAGTGCTTTTGCCGCTGTCTGCTGATTGCGTGGTTTTAATTAGAACTCGTTGAAACACTGATTTTAAGTGTTCTATAGGCTGTTTACGTGGTTACGTGGTTTTAACTGACCTGATTGAACACTGATCAAAGCAATTGCATTACTAGGTTGTGTTTGTTCTGCGATTGGCTTTTTCAGCTCGTTAGATCGGATAAACTGATAGTTCCGGAGTATTGTGCTTTTTGATAGGAAATAATAATTGATCCTGCTCGCGAAGTGTCTCTCAGCTGTTAGTCTTCAGCAATCAGCTGTGTGCACTTCAAAAAGACTTGTGTCTGAGCGACAACTATTTAGACCAAGGCTTCACTGACTTTTTCAGTGTGCATATTTCTTCCTGTAGAGCAAGAGCTGTTTTGAACCGTCCCGCGTAAGGTTGTATCGATTTTAAGTGCTTTTGCCGCTGTCTGCTGATTGCGTGGTTTTAATTAGAACTCGTTGAAACACTGATTTTAAGTGTTCTATAGGCTGTTTACGTGGTTACGTGGTTTTAACTGACCTGATTGAACACTGATCAAAGCAATTGCATTACTAGGTTGTGTTTGTTCTGCGATTGGCTTTTTCAGCTCGTTAGATCGGATAAACTGATAGTTCCGGAGTATTGTGCTTTTTGATAGGAAATAATAATTGATCCTGCTCGCGAAGTGTCTCTCAGCTGTTAGTCTTCAGCAATCAGCTGTGTGCACTTCAAAAAGACTTGTGTCTGAGCGACAACTATTTAGACCAAGGCTTCACTGACTTTTTCAGTGTGCATATTTCTTCCTGTAGAGCAAGAGCTGTTTTGAACCGTCCCGCGTAAGGTTGTATCGATTTTAAGTGCTTTTGCCGCTGTCTGCTGATTGCGTGGTTTTAATTAGAACTCGTTGAAACACTGATTTTAAGTGTTCTATAGGCTGTTTACGTGGTTACGTGGTTTTAACTGACCTGATTGAACACTGATCAAAGCAATTGCATTACTAGGTTGTGTTTGTTCTGCGATTGGCTTTTTCAGCTCGTTAGATCGGATAAACTGATAGTTCCGGAGTATTGTGCTTTTTGATAGGAAATAATAATTGATCCTGCTCGCGAAGTGTCTCTCAGCTGTTAGTCTTCAGCAATCAGCTGTGTGCACTTCAAAAAGACTTGTGTCTGAGCGACAACTATTTAGACCAAGGCTTCACTGACTTTTTCAGTGTGCATATTTCTTCCTGTAGAGCAAGAGCTGTTTTGAACCGTCCCGCGTAAGGTTGTATCGATTTTAAGTGCTTTTGCCGCTGTCTGCTGATTGCGTGGTTTTAATTAGAACTCGTTGAAACACTGATTTTAAGTGTTCTATAGGCTGTTTACGTGGTTACGTGGTTTTAACTGACCTGATTGAACACTGATCAAAGCAATTGCATTACTAGGTTGTGTTTGTTCTGCGATTGGCTTTTTCAGCTCGTTAGATCGGATAAACTGATAGTTCCGGAGTATTGTGCTTTTTGATAGGAAATAATAATTGATCCTGCTCGCGAAGTGTCTCTCAGCTGTTAGTCTTCAGCAATCAGCTGTGTGCACTTCAAAAAGACTTGTGTCTGAGCGACAACTATTTAGACCAAGGCTTCACTGACTTTTTCAGTGTGCATATTTCTTCCTGTAGAGCAAGAGCTGTTTTGAACCGTCCCGCGTAAGGTTGTATCGATTTTAAGTGCTTTTGCCGCTGTCTGCTGATTGCGTGGTTTTAATTAGAACTCGTTGAAACACTGATTTTAAGTGTTCTATAGGCTGTTTACGTGGTTACGTGGTTTTAACTGACCTGATTGAACACTGATCAAAGCAATTGCATTACTAGGTTGTGTTTGTTCTGCGATTGGCTTTTTCAGCTCGTTAGATCGGATAAACTGATAGTTCCGGAGTATTGTGCTTTTTGATAGGAAATAATAATTGATCCTGCTCGCGAAGTGTCTCTCAGCTGTTAGTCTTCAGCAATCAGCTGTGTGCACTTCAAAAAGACTTGTGTCTGAGCGACAACTATTTAGACCAAGGCTTCACTGACTTTTTCAGTGTGCATATTTCTTCCTGTAGAGCAAGAGCTGTTTTGAACCGTCCCGCGTAAGGTTGTATCGATTTTAAGTGCTTTTGCCGCTGTCTGCTGATTGCGTGGTTTTAATTAGAACTCGTTGAAACACTGATTTTAAGTGTTCTATAGGCTGTTTACGTGGTTACGTGGTTTTAACTGACCTGATTGAACACTGATCAAAGCAATTGCATTACTAGGTTGTGTTTGTTCTGCGATTGGCTTTTTCAGCTCGTTAGATCGGATAAACTGATAGTTCCGGAGTATTGTGCTTTTTGATAGGAAATAATAATTGATCCTGCTCGCGAAGTGTCTCTCAGCTGTTAGTCTTCAGCAATCAGCTGTGTGCACTTCAAAAAGACTTGTGTCTGAGCGACAACTATTTAGACCAAGGCTTCACTGACTTTTTCAGTGTGCATATTTCTTCCTGTAGAGCAAGAGCTGTTTTGAACCGTCCCGCGTAAGGTTGTATCGATTTTAAGTGCTTTTGCCGCTGTCTGCTGATTGCGTGGTTTTAATTAGAACTCGTTGAAACACTGATTTTAAGTGTTCTATAGGCTGTTTACGTGGTTACGTGGTTTTAACTGACCTGATTGAACACTGATCAAAGCAATTGCATTACTAGGTTGTGTTTGTTCTGCGATTGGCTTTTTCAGCTCGTTAGATCGGATAAACTGATAGTTCCGGAGTATTGTGCTTTTTGATAGGAAATAATAATTGATCCTGCTCGCGAAGTGTCTCTCAGCTGTTAGTCTTCAGCAATCAGCTGTGTGCACTTCAAAAAGACTTGTGTCTGAGCGACAACTATTTAGACCAAGGCTTCACTGACTTTTTCAGTGTGCATATTTCTTCCTGTAGAGCAAGAGCTGTTTTGAACCGTCCCGCGTAAGGTTGTATCGATTTTAAGTGCTTTTGCCGCTGTCTGCTGATTGCGTGGTTTTAATTAGAACTCGTTGAAACACTGATTTTAAGTGTTCTATAGGCTGTTTACGTGGTTACGTGGTTTTAACTGACCTGATTGAACACTGATCAAAGCAATTGCATTACTAGGTTGTGTTTGTTCTGCGATTGGCTTTTTCAGCTCGTTAGATCGGATAAACTGATAGTTCCGGAGTATTGTGCTTTTTGATAGGAAATAATAATTGATCCTGCTCGCGAAGTGTCTCTCAGCTGTTAGTCTTCAGCAATCAGCTGTGTGCACTTCAAAAAGACTTGTGTCTGAGCGACAACTATTTAGACCAAGGCTTCACTGACTTTTTCAGTGTGCATATTTCTTCCTGTAGAGCAAGAGCTGTTTTGAACCGTCCCGCGTAAGGTTGTATCGATTTTAAGTGCTTTTGCCGCTGTCTGCTGATTGCGTGGTTTTAATTAGAACTCGTTGAAACACTGATTTTAAGTGTTCTATAGGCTGTTTACGTGGTTACGTGGTTTTAACTGACCTGATTGAACACTGATCAAAGCAATTGCATTACTAGGTTGTGTTTGTTCTGCGATTGGCTTTTTCAGCTCGTTAGATCGGATAAACTGATAGTTCCGGAGTATTGTGCTTTTTGATAGGAAATAATAATTGATCCTGCTCGCGAAGTGTCTCTCAGCTGTTAGTCTTCAGCAATCAGCTGTGTGCACTTCAAAAAGACTTGTGTCTGAGCGACAACTATTTAGACCAAGGCTTCACTGACTTTTTCAGTGTGCATATTTCTTCCTGTAGAGCAAGAGCTGTTTTGAACCGTCCCGCGTAAGGTTGTATCGATTTTAAGTGCTTTTGCCGCTGTCTGCTGATTGCGTGGTTTTAATTAGAACTCGTTGAAACACTGATTTTAAGTGTTCTATAGGCTGTTTACGTGGTTACGTGGTTTTAACTGACCTGATTGAACACTGATCAAAGCAATTGCATTACTAGGTTGTGTTTGTTCTGCGATTGGCTTTTTCAGCTCGTTAGATCGGATAAACTGATAGTTCCGGAGTATTGTGCTTTTTGATAGGAAATAATAATTGATCCTGCTCGCGAAGTGTCTCTCAGCTGTTAGTCTTCAGCAATCAGCTGTGTGCACTTCAAAAAGACTTGTGTCTGAGCGACAACTATTTAGACCAAGGCTTCACTGACTTTTTCAGTGTGCATATTTCTTCCTGTAGAGCAAGAGCTGTTTTGAACCGTCCCGCGTAAGGTTGTATCGATTTTAAGTGCTTTTGCCGCTGTCTGCTGATTGCGTGGTTTTAATTAGAACTCGTTGAAACACTGATTTTAAGTGTTCTATAGGCTGTTTACGTGGTTACGTGGTTTTAACTGACCTGATTGAACACTGATCAAAGCAATTGCATTACTAGGTTGTGTTTGTTCTGCGATTGGCTTTTTCAGCTCGTTAGATCGGATAAACTGATAGTTCCGGAGTATTGTGCTTTTTGATAGGAAATAATAATTGATCCTGCTCGCGAAGTGTCTCTCAGCTGTTAGTCTTCAGCAATCAGCTGTGTGCACTTCAAAAAGACTTGTGTCTGAGCGACAACTATTTAGACCAAGGCTTCACTGACTTTTTCAGTGTGCATATTTCTTCCTGTAGAGCAAGAGCTGTTTTGAACCGTCCCGCGTAAGGTTGTATCGATTTTAAGTGCTTTTGCCGCTGTCTGCTGATTGCGTGGTTTTAATTAGAACTCGTTGAAACACTGATTTTAAGTGTTCTATAGGCTGTTTACGTGGTTACGTGGTTTTAACTGACCTGATTGAACACTGATCAAAGCAATTGCATTACTAGGTTGTGTTTGTTCTGCGATTGGCTTTTTCAGCTCGTTAGATCGGATAAACTGATAGTTCCGGAGTATTGTGCTTTTTGATAGGAAATAATAATTGATCCTGCTCGCGAAGTGTCTCTCAGCTGTTAGTCTTCAGCAATCAGCTGTGTGCACTTCAAAAAGACTTGTGTCTGAGCGACAACTATTTAGACCAAGGCTTCACTGACTTTTTCAGTGTGCATATTTCTTCCTGTAGAGCAAGAGCTGTTTTGAACCGTCCCGCGTAAGGTTGTATCGATTTTAAGTGCTTTTGCCGCTGTCTGCTGATTGCGTGGTTTTAATTAGAACTCGTTGAAACACTGATTTTAAGTGTTCTATAGGCTGTTTACGTGGTTACGTGGTTTTAACTGACCTGATTGAACACTGATCAAAGCAATTGCATTACTAGGTTGTGTTTGTTCTGCGATTGGCTTTTTCAGCTCGTTAGATCGGATAAACTGATAGTTCCGGAGTATTGTGCTTTTTGATAGGAAATAATAATTGATCCTGCTCGCGAAGTGTCTCTCAGCTGTTAGTCTTCAGCAATCAGCTGTGTGCACTTCAAAAAGACTTGTGTCTGAGCGACAACTATTTAGACCAAGGCTTCACTGACTTTTTCAGTGTGCATATTTCTTCCTGTAGAGCAAGAGCTGTTTTGAACCGTCCCGCGTAAGGTTGTATCGATTTTAAGTGCTTTTGCCGCTGTCTGCTGATTGCGTGGTTTTAATTAGAACTCGTTGAAACACTGATTTTAAGTGTTCTATAGGCTGTTTACGTGGTTACGTGGTTTTAACTGACCTGATTGAACACTGATCAAAGCAATTGCATTACTAGGTTGTGTTTGTTCTGCGATTGGCTTTTTCAGCTCGTTAGATCGGATAAACTGATAGTTCCGGAGTATTGTGCTTTTTGATAGGAAATAATAATTGATCCTGCTCGCGAAGTGTCTCTCAGCTGTTAGTCTTCAGCAATCAGCTGTGTGCACTTCAAAAAGACTTGTGTCTGAGCGACAACTATTTAGACCAAGGCTTCACTGACTTTTTCAGTGTGCATATTTCTTCCTGTAGAGCAAGAGCTGTTTTGAACCGTCCCGCGTAAGGTTGTATCGATTTTAAGTGCTTTTGCCGCTGTCTGCTGATTGCGTGGTTTTAATTAGAACTCGTTGAAACACTGATTTTAAGTGTTCTATAGGCTGTTTACGTGGTTACGTGGTTTTAACTGACCTGATTGAACACTGATCAAAGCAATTGCATTACTAGGTTGTGTTTGTTCTGCGATTGGCTTTTTCAGCTCGTTAGATCGGATAAACTGATAGTTCCGGAGTATTGTGCTTTTTGATAGGAAATAATAATTGATCCTGCTCGCGAAGTGTCTCTCAGCTGTTAGTCTTCAGCAATCAGCTGTGTGCACTTCAAAAAGACTTGTGTCTGAGCGACAACTATTTAGACCAAGGCTTCACTGACTTTTTCAGTGTGCATATTTCTTCCTGTAGAGCAAGAGCTGTTTTGAACCGTCCCGCGTAAGGTTGTATCGATTTTAAGTGCTTTTGCCGCTGTCTGCTGATTGCGTGGTTTTAATTAGAACTCGTTGAAACACTGATTTTAAGTGTTCTATAGGCTGTTTACGTGGTTACGTGGTTTTAACTGACCTGATTGAACACTGATCAAAGCAATTGCATTACTAGGTTGTGTTTGTTCTGCGATTGGCTTTTTCAGCTCGTTAGATCGGATAAACTGATAGTTCCGGAGTATTGTGCTTTTTGATAGGAAATAATAATTGATCCTGCTCGCGAAGTGTCTCTCAGCTGTTAGTCTTCAGCAATCAGCTGTGTGCACTTCAAAAAGACTTGTGTCTGAGCGACAACTATTTAGACCAAGGCTTCACTGACTTTTTCAGTGTGCATATTTCTTCCTGTAGAGCAAGAGCTGTTTTGAACCGTCCCGCGTAAGGTTGTATCGATTTTAAGTGCTTTTGCCGCTGTCTGCTGATTGCGTGGTTTTAATTAGAACTCGTTGAAACACTGATTTTAAGTGTTCTATAGGCTGTTTACGTGGTTACGTGGTTTTAACTGACCTGATTGAACACTGATCAAAGCAATTGCATTACTAGGTTGTGTTTGTTCTGCGATTGGCTTTTTCAGCTCGTTAGATCGGATAAACTGATAGTTCCGGAGTATTGTGCTTTTTGATAGGAAATAATAATTGATCCTGCTCGCGAAGTGTCTCTCAGCTGTTAGTCTTCAGCAATCAGCTGTGTGCACTTCAAAAAGACTTGTGTCTGAGCGACAACTATTTAGACCAAGGCTTCACTGACTTTTTCAGTGTGCATATTTCTTCCTGTAGAGCAAGAGCTGTTTTGAACCGTCCCGCGTAAGGTTGTATCGATTTTAAGTGCTTTTGCCGCTGTCTGCTGATTGCGTGGTTTTAATTAGAACTCGTTGAAACACTGATTTTAAGTGTTCTATAGGCTGTTTACGTGGTTACGTGGTTTTAACTGACCTGATTGAACACTGATCAAAGCAATTGCATTACTAGGTTGTGTTTGTTCTGCGATTGGCTTTTTCAGCTCGTTAGATCGGATAAACTGATAGTTCCGGAGTATTGTGCTTTTTGATAGGAAATAATAATTGATCCTGCTCGCGAAGTGTCTCTCAGCTGTTAGTCTTCAGCAATCAGCTGTGTGCACTTCAAAAAGACTTGTGTCTGAGCGACAACTATTTAGACCAAGGCTTCACTGACTTTTTCAGTGTGCATATTTCTTCCTGTAGAGCAAGAGCTGTTTTGAACCGTCCCGCGTAAGGTTGTATCGATTTTAAGTGCTTTTGCCGCTGTCTGCTGATTGCGTGGTTTTAATTAGAACTCGTTGAAACACTGATTTTAAGTGTTCTATAGGCTGTTTACGTGGTTACGTGGTTTTAACTGACCTGATTGAACACTGATCAAAGCAATTGCATTACTAGGTTGTGTTTGTTCTGCGATTGGCTTTTTCAGCTCGTTAGATCGGATAAACTGATAGTTCCGGAGTATTGTGCTTTTTGATAGGAAATAATAATTGATCCTGCTCGCGAAGTGTCTCTCAGCTGTTAGTCTTCAGCAATCAGCTGTGTGCACTTCAAAAAGACTTGTGTCTGAGCGACAACTATTTAGACCAAGGCTTCACTGACTTTTTCAGTGTGCATATTTCTTCCTGTAGAGCAAGAGCTGTTTTGAACCGTCCCGCGTAAGGTTGTATCGATTTTAAGTGCTTTTGCCGCTGTCTGCTGATTGCGTGGTTTTAATTAGAACTCGTTGAAACACTGATTTTAAGTGTTCTATAGGCTGTTTACGTGGTTACGTGGTTTTAACTGACCTGATTGAACACTGATCAAAGCAATTGCATTACTAGGTTGTGTTTGTTCTGCGATTGGCTTTTTCAGCTCGTTAGATCGGATAAACTGATAGTTCCGGAGTATTGTGCTTTTTGATAGGAAATAATAATTGATCCTGCTCGCGAAGTGTCTCTCAGCTGTTAGTCTTCAGCAATCAGCTGTGTGCACTTCAAAAAGACTTGTGTCTGAGCGACAACTATTTAGACCAAGGCTTCACTGACTTTTTCAGTGTGCATATTTCTTCCTGTAGAGCAAGAGCTGTTTTGAACCGTCCCGCGTAAGGTTGTATCGATTTTAAGTGCTTTTGCCGCTGTCTGCTGATTGCGTGGTTTTAATTAGAACTCGTTGAAACACTGATTTTAAGTGTTCTATAGGCTGTTTACGTGGTTACGTGGTTTTAACTGACCTGATTGAACACTGATCAAAGCAATTGCATTACTAGGTTGTGTTTGTTCTGCGATTGGCTTTTTCAGCTCGTTAGATCGGATAAACTGATAGTTCCGGAGTATTGTGCTTTTTGATAGGAAATAATAATTGATCCTGCTCGCGAAGTGTCTCTCAGCTGTTAGTCTTCAGCAATCAGCTGTGTGCACTTCAAAAAGACTTGTGTCTGAGCGACAACTATTTAGACCAAGGCTTCACTGACTTTTTCAGTGTGCATATTTCTTCCTGTAGAGCAAGAGCTGTTTTGAACCGTCCCGCGTAAGGTTGTATCGATTTTAAGTGCTTTTGCCGCTGTCTGCTGATTGCGTGGTTTTAATTAGAACTCGTTGAAACACTGATTTTAAGTGTTCTATAGGCTGTTTACGTGGTTACGTGGTTTTAACTGACCTGATTGAACACTGATCAAAGCAATTGCATTACTAGGTTGTGTTTGTTCTGCGATTGGCTTTTTCAGCTCGTTAGATCGGATAAACTGATAGTTCCGGAGTATTGTGCTTTTTGATAGGAAATAATAATTGATCCTGCTCGCGAAGTGTCTCTCAGCTGTTAGTCTTCAGCAATCAGCTGTGTGCACTTCAAAAAGACTTGTGTCTGAGCGACAACTATTTAGACCAAGGCTTCACTGACTTTTTCAGTGTGCATATTTCTTCCTGTAGAGCAAGAGCTGTTTTGAACCGTCCCGCGTAAGGTTGTATCGATTTTAAGTGCTTTTGCCGCTGTCTGCTGATTGCGTGGTTTTAATTAGAACTCGTTGAAACACTGATTTTAAGTGTTCTATAGGCTGTTTACGTGGTTACGTGGTTTTAACTGACCTGATTGAACACTGATCAAAGCAATTGCATTACTAGGTTGTGTTTGTTCTGCGATTGGCTTTTTCAGCTCGTTAGATCGGATAAACTGATAGTTCCGGAGTATTGTGCTTTTTGATAGGAAATAATAATTGATCCTGCTCGCGAAGTGTCTCTCAGCTGTTAGTCTTCAGCAATCAGCTGTGTGCACTTCAAAAAGACTTGTGTCTGAGCGACAACTATTTAGACCAAGGCTTCACTGACTTTTTCAGTGTGCATATTTCTTCCTGTAGAGCAAGAGCTGTTTTGAACCGTCCCGCGTAAGGTTGTATCGATTTTAAGTGCTTTTGCCGCTGTCTGCTGATTGCGTGGTTTTAATTAGAACTCGTTGAAACACTGATTTTAAGTGTTCTATAGGCTGTTTACGTGGTTACGTGGTTTTAACTGACCTGATTGAACACTGATCAAAGCAATTGCATTACTAGGTTGTGTTTGTTCTGCGATTGGCTTTTTCAGCTCGTTAGATCGGATAAACTGATAGTTCCGGAGTATTGTGCTTTTTGATAGGAAATAATAATTGATCCTGCTCGCGAAGTGTCTCTCAGCTGTTAGTCTTCAGCAATCAGCTGTGTGCACTTCAAAAAGACTTGTGTCTGAGCGACAACTATTTAGACCAAGGCTTCACTGACTTTTTCAGTGTGCATATTTCTTCCTGTAGAGCAAGAGCTGTTTTGAACCGTCCCGCGTAAGGTTGTATCGATTTTAAGTGCTTTTGCCGCTGTCTGCTGATTGCGTGGTTTTAATTAGAACTCGTTGAAACACTGATTTTAAGTGTTCTATAGGCTGTTTACGTGGTTACGTGGTTTTAACTGACCTGATTGAACACTGATCAAAGCAATTGCATTACTAGGTTGTGTTTGTTCTGCGATTGGCTTTTTCAGCTCGTTAGATCGGATAAACTGATAGTTCCGGAGTATTGTGCTTTTTGATAGGAAATAATAATTGATCCTGCTCGCGAAGTGTCTCTCAGCTGTTAGTCTTCAGCAATCAGCTGTGTGCACTTCAAAAAGACTTGTGTCTGAGCGACAACTATTTAGACCAAGGCTTCACTGACTTTTTCAGTGTGCATATTTCTTCCTGTAGAGCAAGAGCTGTTTTGAACCGTCCCGCGTAAGGTTGTATCGATTTTAAGTGCTTTTGCCGCTGTCTGCTGATTGCGTGGTTTTAATTAGAACTCGTTGAAACACTGATTTTAAGTGTTCTATAGGCTGTTTACGTGGTTACGTGGTTTTAACTGACCTGATTGAACACTGATCAAAGCAATTGCATTACTAGGTTGTGTTTGTTCTGCGATTGGCTTTTTCAGCTCGTTAGATCGGATAAACTGATAGTTCCGGAGTATTGTGCTTTTTGATAGGAAATAATAATTGATCCTGCTCGCGAAGTGTCTCTCAGCTGTTAGTCTTCAGCAATCAGCTGTGTGCACTTCAAAAAGACTTGTGTCTGAGCGACAACTATTTAGACCAAGGCTTCACTGACTTTTTCAGTGTGCATATTTCTTCCTGTAGAGCAAGAGCTGTTTTGAACCGTCCCGCGTAAGGTTGTATCGATTTTAAGTGCTTTTGCCGCTGTCTGCTGATTGCGTGGTTTTAATTAGAACTCGTTGAAACACTGATTTTAAGTGTTCTATAGGCTGTTTACGTGGTTACGTGGTTTTAACTGACCTGATTGAACACTGATCAAAGCAATTGCATTACTAGGTTGTGTTTGTTCTGCGATTGGCTTTTTCAGCTCGTTAGATCGGATAAACTGATAGTTCCGGAGTATTGTGCTTTTTGATAGGAAATAATAATTGATCCTGCTCGCGAAGTGTCTCTCAGCTGTTAGTCTTCAGCAATCAGCTGTGTGCACTTCAAAAAGACTTGTGTCTGAGCGACAACTATTTAGACCAAGGCTTCACTGACTTTTTCAGTGTGCATATTTCTTCCTGTAGAGCAAGAGCTGTTTTGAACCGTCCCGCGTAAGGTTGTATCGATTTTAACGTGCTTTGCGCTGTTCTGCTGATTGGTGGTTTTCATTCGAACTCGGTTGAAACACTGATTTTAAAGTGTTCTATAGGCTGTTTACGTGGTTACGTGGTTTTAACTGACCTGATTGAACTCTGATCAAAGCAATTGCATTACTAGGTTGTGTTTGTTCTGCGGTTGGCTTTTCAGCTCGTTAGATCGGATAAACTGATAGTTCCGGAGTATTGTGCTTTTTGATAGGAAATAATAATTGATCCTGCTCGCGAAGTGTCTCTCAGCTGTTAGTCTTCAGCAATCAGCTGTGTGCACTTCAAAAAGACTTGTGTCTGAGCGACAACTATTTAGACCAAGGCTTCACTGACTTTTTCAGTGTGCATATTTCTTCCTGTAGAGCAAGAGCTGTTTTGAACCGTCCCGCGTAAGGTTGTATCGATTTTAAGTGCTTTTGCCGCTGTCTGCTGATTGCGTGGTTTTAATTAGAACTCGTTGAAACACTGATTTTAAGTGTTCTATAGGCTGTTTACGTGGTTACGTGGTTTTAACTGACCTGATTGAACACTGATCAAAGCAATTGCATTACTAGGTTGTGTTTGTTCTGCGATTGGCTTTTTCAGCTCGTTAGATCGGATAAACTGATAGTTCCGGAGTATTGTGCTTTTTGATAGGAAATAATAATTGATCCTGCTCGCGAAGTGTCTCTCAGCTGTTAGTCTTCAGCAATCAGCTGTGTGCACTTCAAAAAGACTTGTGTCTGAGCGACAACTATTTAGACCAAGGCTTCACTGACTTTTTCAGTGTGCATATTTCTTCCTGTAGAGCAAGAGCTGTTTTGAACCGTCCCGCGTAAGGTTGTATCGATTTTAAGTGCTTTTGCCGCTGTCTGCTGATTGCGTGGTTTTAATTAGAACTCGTTGAAACACTGATTTTAAGTGTTCTATAGGCTGTTTACGTGGTTACGTGGTTTTAACTGACCTGATTGAACACTGATCAAAGCAATTGCATTACTAGGTTGTGTTTGTTCTGCGATTGGCTTTTTCAGCTCGTTAGATCGGATAAACTGATAGTTCCGGAGTATTGTGCTTTTTGATAGGAAATAATAATTGATCCTGCTCGCGAAGTGTCTCTCAGCTGTTAGTCTTCAGCAATCAGCTGTGTGCACTTCAAAAAGACTTGTGTCTGAGCGACAACTATTTAGACCAAGGCTTCACTGACTTTTTCAGTGTGCATATTTCTTCCTGTAGAGCAAGAGCTGTTTTGAACCGTCCCGCGTAAGGTTGTATCGATTTTAAGTGCTTTTGCCGCTGTCTGCTGATTGCGTGGTTTTAATTAGAACTCGTTGAAACACTGATTTTAAGTGTTCTATAGGCTGTTTACGTGGTTACGTGGTTTTAACTGACCTGATTGAACACTGATCAAAGCAATTGCATTACTAGGTTGTGTTTGTTCTGCGATTGGCTTTTTCAGCTCGTTAGATCGGATAAACTGATAGTTCCGGAGTATTGTGCTTTTTGATAGGAAATAATAATTGATCCTGCTCGCGAAGTGTCTCTCAGCTGTTAGTCTTCAGCAATCAGCTGTGTGCACTTCAAAAAGACTTGTGTCTGAGCGACAACTATTTAGACCAAGGCTTCACTGACTTTTTCAGTGTGCATATTTCTTCCTGTAGAGCAAGAGCTGTTTTGAACCGTCCCGCGTAAGGTTGTATCGATTTTAAGTGCTTTTGCCGCTGTCTGCTGATTGCGTGGTTTTAATTAGAACTCGTTGAAACACTGATTTTAAGTGTTCTATAGGCTGTTTACGTGGTTACGTGGTTTTAACTGACCTGATTGAACACTGATCAAAGCAATTGCATTACTAGGTTGTGTTTGTTCTGCGATTGGCTTTTTCAGCTCGTTAGATCGGATAAACTGATAGTTCCGGAGTATTGTGCTTTTTGATAGGAAATAATAATTGATCCTGCTCGCGAAGTGTCTCTCAGCTGTTAGTCTTCAGCAATCAGCTGTGTGCACTTCAAAAAGACTTGTGTCTGAGCGACAACTATTTAGACCAAGGCTTCACTGACTTTTTCAGTGTGCATATTTCTTCCTGTAGAGCAAGAGCTGTTTTGAACCGTCCCGCGTAAGGTTGTATCGATTTTAAGTGCTTTTGCCGCTGTCTGCTGATTGCGTGGTTTTAATTAGAACTCGTTGAAACACTGATTTTAAGTGTTCTATAGGCTGTTTACGTGGTTACGTGGTTTTAACTGACCTGATTGAACACTGATCAAAGCAATTGCATTACTAGGTTGTGTTTGTTCTGCGATTGGCTTTTTCAGCTCGTTAGATCGGATAAACTGATAGTTCCGGAGTATTGTGCTTTTTGATAGGAAATAATAATTGATCCTGCTCGCGAAGTGTCTCTCAGCTGTTAGTCTTCAGCAATCAGCTGTGTGCACTTCAAAAAGACTTGTGTCTGAGCGACAACTATTTAGACCAAGGCTTCACTGACTTTTTCAGTGTGCATATTTCTTCCTGTAGAGCAAGAGCTGTTTTGAACCGTCCCGCGTAAGGTTGTATCGATTTTAAGTGCTTTTGCCGCTGTCTGCTGATTGCGTGGTTTTAATTAGAACTCGTTGAAACACTGATTTTAAGTGTTCTATAGGCTGTTTACGTGGTTACGTGGTTTTATCTGAGCTGATTGAACACTGATCAAAGCAATTGAATTACTTGGTTGTGTTTGTTCTGCGATTTGCTTTTTCAGCTCGTTAGATCGGATAAACTGATAGTTCCGGAGTTTTGTGCTTTTTGATAGGAAATAATAATTGATCCTGCTCGAGAAGTGTCTCTCAGCTGTTAGTCTTCAGCAAACAGCTGTGTGCACTTCAAAAAGACTTGTGTCTGAGCGACAACTATTTAGACCAAGGCTTCACTGACTTTTTCAGTGTGCATATTTCTTCCTGTAGAGCAAGAGCTGTTTTGAACCGTCCCGCGTAAGGTTGTATCGATTTTAAGTGCTTTTGCCGCTGTCTGCTGATTGCGTGGTTTTAATTAGAACTCGTTGAAACACTGATTTTAAGTGTTCTATAGGCTGTTTACGTGGTTACGTGGTTTTAACTGACCTGATTGAACACTGATCAAAGCAATTGCATTACTAGGTTGTGTTTGTTCTGCGATTGGCTTTTTCAGCTCGTTAGATCGGATAAACTGATAGTTCCGGAGTATTGTGCTTTTTGATAGGAAATAATAATTGATCCTGCTCGCGAAGTGTCTCTCAGCTGTTAGTCTTCAGCAATCAGCTGTGTGCACTTCAAAAAGACTTGTGTCTGAGCGACAACTATTTAGACCAAGGCTTCACTGACTTTTTCAGTGTGCATATTTCTTCCTGTAGAGCAAGAGCTGTTTTGAACCGTCCCGCGTAAGGTTGTATCGATTTTAAGTGCTTTTGCCGCTGTCTGCTGATTGCGTGGTTTTAATTAGAACTCGTTGAAACACTGATTTTAAGTGTTCTATAGGCTGTTTACGTGGTTACGGGGTTTTATCGGAGCTGATTGAACACGGATCAAAGCAATTGAATTACTTGGTTGTGTTTGTTCTGCGATTTGCTTTTTCAGCTCGTTAGATCTGATAAACTGATAGTTCCGGAGTAATGTGCTTTTTGATAGGAAATAATAATTGATCCTGCTCGAGAAGTGTCTCTCAGCTGTTAGTCTTCAGCAAACAGCTGTGTGCACTTCAAAAAGACTTGTGTCTGAGCGACAACTATTTAGACCAAGGCTTCACTGACTTTTTCAGTGTGCATATTTCTTCCTGTAGAGCAAGAGCTGTTTTGAACCGTCCCGCGTAAGGTTGTATCGATTTTAAGTGCTTTTGCCGCTGTCTGCTGATTGCGTGGTTTTAATTAGAACTCGTTGAAACACTGATTTTAAGTGTTCTATAGGCTGTTTACGTGGTTACGTGGTTTTAACTGACCTGATTGAACACTGATCAAAGCAATTGCATTACTAGGTTGTGTTTGTTCTGCGATTGGCTTTTTCAGCTCGTTAGATCGGATAAACTGATAGTTCCGGAGTATTGTGCTTTTTGATAGGAAATAATAATTGATCCTGCTCGCGAAGTGTCTCTCAGCTGTTAGTCTTCAGCAATCAGCTGTGTGCACTTCAAAAAGACTTGTGTCTGAGCGACAACTATTTAGACCAAGGCTTCACTGACTTTTTCAGTGTGCATATTTCTTCCTGTAGAGCAAGAGCTGTTTTGAACCGTCCCGCGTAAGGTTGTATCGATTTTAAGTGCTTTTGCCGCTGTCTGCTGATTGCGTGGTTTTAATTAGAACTCGTTGAAACACTGATTTTAAGTGTTCTATAGGCTGTTTACGTGGTTACGTGGTTTTAACTGACCTGATTGAACACTGATCAAAGCAATTGCATTACTAGGTTGTGTTTGTTCTGCGATTGGCTTTTTCAGCTCGTTAGATCGGATAAACTGATAGTTCCGGAGTATTGTGCTTTTTGATAGGAAATAATAATTGATCCTGCTCGCGAAGTGTCTCTCAGCTGTTAGTCTTCAGCAATCAGCTGTGTGCACTTCAAAAAGACTTGTGTCTGAGCGACAACTATTTAGACCAAGGCTTCACTGACTTTTTCAGTGTGCATATTTCTTCCTGTAGAGCAAGAGCTGTTTTGAACCGTCCCGCGTAAGGTTGTATCGATTTTAAGTGCTTTTGCCGCTGTCTGCTGATTGCGTGGTTTTAATTAGAACTCGTTGAAACACTGATTTTAAGTGTTCTATAGGCTGTTTACGTGGTTACGTGGTTTTAACTGACCTGATTGAACACTGATCAAAGCAATTGCATTACTAGGTTGTGTTTGTTCTGCGATTGGCTTTTTCAGCTCGTTAGATCGGATAAACTGATAGTTCCGGAGTATTGTGCTTTTTGATAGGAAATAATAATTGATCCTGCTCGCGAAGTGTCTCTCAGCTGTTAGTCTTCAGCAATCAGCTGTGTGCACTTCAAAAAGACTTGTGTCTGAGCGACACAAGTGTCGCTCCGTCCCAGTTTGTGTGTGTTTTCCATGTGTGTTCTCCCCATCCCTGTCTGCTCTCTTCCATTCAGAACCCGCTTCCAACGACGTGGCTCTTCACGGCGACGCAACCCTTCCAACCTCCGCTACCCCTCACCGACTCCCTGCGAGAACTTCACCGTCGCAGGGGGGCTCTGGAACTGCCAGTCTGCCACACGGAAAGCAGACTTCATCTCCGGCTATGCCTCCTTCCTGTCTCTCCAGTTTCTCGCCCTCACTGAAACCTGGATCACGCCAGATAACACGGCAACTCCCGCTGCCCTCTCCTCCTCCTTCTCCTTCTCTCACACCCCCCGGCCGTCTGGTCGCGGAGGTGGTACTGGTTTGCTACTCTCCCCCTCATGGTCTTTCTCTGTTTTCCCCCTCTCTGATCTATCCATTACAAGCTTTGAATACCACTCTGTGTTTATCAACCACCCTATTAACCTGTACATTATAGTTGTTTACCGCCCTCCAGGTCCCCTGGGGTGCTTCCTCGACGAGCTTGCCACCCTGATCGGTTTTTTCCCAGAGGACGGCATCCCGCTGATCCTCCTGGGAGACTTCAACATCCATCTAGACGCCTCCCAGTCTGCAGCCTTCCTACCACTTCTCCGCTCCTTTGACCTCACCCTCCAACCCTCCCCCCCCACCCACAAGGCTGGCAACCTCCTAGACCTGGTCTTCCAGAGGAACAGCCCCTGCTCTGATCTCACTGTTACCCCTCTGCATACCTCTGATCATCACTTCATTTCCTTCTCTCTTCCACTTGTTCCACACCGTCCCTCTCCTCCCCACACCCCCACTGTCTCTGTCCGCCGTAACCTCTGCTCCCTCTCGCCCTCCTCTCTTGCTCCCTGTGTCACTTCTTCCCTCCCCCCTCTCAAACCCTTCTCTCAACTCTCTATCGACTGTGCATCTGACACCCTGCTCACAGCTCTCTCCACATCACTTAACACTCTCTGCCCTCTTGTCTCTAGGCCCACACGCCCATCTCCTCCCTGCCCATGGATGTCCGACGCCCTGCGCACCTCAAGGGCCGGTCTCCGCGCAGCTGAGAGGATGTGGAGAAAATCCAGAGACGCATCAGACCTCTCTTCCTACCAGACTCTCCTAGCGGCGTTCTCTACAGCAGTCACCGCCGCCAAGGTATCCTACTATCACACAAAAATTTGCAAACACAGTTCTAACCCCCGTCAACTGTTCTCTATCTTCTCCTCCCTCCTCAGCAAACCCCCTCCTGCTCCTCACTCCTCGTTCACTGCAGACGACTTTGCAGATTCCTTCGATGAGAAGATCGCAGACATCCGCAGCTCCTTCAGCCCCACTCCCCCTCCCCTCACAGACACTGTTTCCCACTCTCTTTCTCTCTCTACCCCTTCTGTGTCCCCCCCCTGCCTCTCCACCTTTTCTCCCCTTTCTCAGACTGATGTGTCCCATCTCCTACTCTCCCATCGCCCCACTACTTGTGCCCTCGACCCTATCCCTTCATCTCTCCTCCAGGCAATCACCCCAGATATCCTCCCGTTTGTGACCTCCCTGGTGAACTCCTCCCTGACCTCTGGCTGTTTCCCCTCATCCTTCAAAAGAGCCCACATCACCCCGATCCTGAAAAAACCTACGCTGGACCCCTCCAACATCCAAAACTACAGACCGGTATCCCTTCTTTCTTTTCTTTCCAAAACTATCGAACGCGCTGTTTCTAACCAACTGTCGTCTTTCCTCACCCAGAACAACCTGCTAGACCCCCTCCAGTCCGGCTTCAAACCCGGCCACTCAACGGAGACCGCACTCCTCTCCGTCAGCGAGATGCTTCATGCAGCTCGGGCAGCCTCCCTCTCCTCTGTGCTAATACTTCTAGACCTCTCTGCCGCCTTCGACACCGTAGATCACTCCATCCTCCTGTCGTCCCTGTCTGCAGCGGGGATCCGCGGCTCGGCCCTGGCCTGGATTGAGTCCTACCTCTCGGAACGCTCCTCCCAGGTTGCCTGGGCTGGTAAAGTATCGGCACCCCGTCCCCTTACCACAGGAGTCCCCCAGGGCTCAGTCCTTGGTCCCCTCCTTTTCTCCATCTACACCAAATCCCTTGGCCCTGTTATCACTGCTCATGGTCTTTCTTACCACTGCTATGCTGACGATACTCAACTCTTTCTCTCCTTCTCACCCTCTGACACTCAGGTATCAGCCCGCGTCTCCGCTTGCCTGAGCGACATCCAGAGCTGGATGGACAACCGCCATCTCAAGCTCAATCCTGGCAAGACTGAGCTCATCTACATTCCTGCTTTAACCTCTCCTCCTCTCAATCTCTCTATTTCCCTAGGGGACACTCCACTGACCCCAACGCCCTGTGCCAGGAACCTCGGAGTCGTGATGGACAACAGGCTGTCCCTCTCCGAGAACATCGCAGCGGTAACCCGGGCATGCAGGTTCTTCCTGTACAACATCAGGAGAATCCGCCCCTTCCTCACCACCCACTCAACCCAGCTCCTGGTCCAAGCAATGGTGCTGTCTCGCCTGGACTATTGCAACTCTCTCCTGGCTGGCCTGCCAGCATCGGCCATTAGACCCCTTCAGCTTATCCAGAACGCAGCAGCGCGCCTGGTCTTTAACCTCCCCCGACACTCCCATGTCACCCCCCTGCTCATTGACCTCCACTGGCTACCGGTGATGGCTCGCATCAAATTCAAAACATTGGTGCTCGCCTTCCAGGCAGTCCGAGGTTCTGCCCCCCCATACCTCCAAAAACTAATCAGACCCTACACACCTGCCAGATCCCTGCGCTCCGCCTCCTCAGGACGACTGGTACCCCCCCCTCTTCATGCTAGCACCCGGTCTCGACGTCTGTCTGTCCTGGCCCCACGGTGGTGGAATGAGCTCCCAGTGGAGGTCAGAACAGCAGAAAGTCTGACTGCCTTCAAGCGCAGATTGAAGACTCACCTCTTCAAGCTGCACCTCTCTCCACCCCTCCCTACCTCCCTGTGACTATTGTTATTAATGTTGTGTAATTCCCCCCCCAAAAAAAAAAAAAAAAAAAAAAAAACCCCAATCATACTGACTGCGCCTAGTACTTGGATTCATATTTGCCTTTTTAGGGTTGTTTTTAAACGTTCTTGTTCCTAGTTTGAAAATGCACTATGTACGTCGCTCTGGATAAGAGCGTCTGCTAAATGTCTATAATGTAATGTAATGTACTAGACCACCCCTGTTTTCCTAAGGGGGGAGGGAGGCTTAATGCAGATTTGTGATTGTGGTTTGAACTCTGGGCCATGAGCCTCAGTCTGAGCAAAAGCAGAAAGCCAAAAGCCAAGAGCAAGGGGAGGTTTTTGTTGAGTGACTGCTGTCAAACCGAGGATCTTGCATTGCCACAGACTGGCGAGCACTCTCAGACCACATCCACGATCCTCTCAAGAGACAGAAATACCCTGTGCCGGTGCACTGACATGACCTCTACCCTTTTCCTGCAGGTGCGTGGAAAGGGCTCGCTGGAAAGGCGATACCCACAAAAATGCCATCTTGCCCTTTAAAATGAGAGCACGGGATCGTCTGAACTTTTCACTGGAGAGCTACTCATCCCCTGGGCACTGCGTGAGAACGGGCCAGCCCCTTACAGCTTTTTAGAATTTGACAATCCAGTATGATGTGACAGGCCAAAAAACGGAATATTCACA
>JAKUDI010000020.1:12500-79000 GCA_022702515.1 Ilyophis sp. 1 JC-2022 | reverse complement strand
GTGCAGCATGTGGTCTGAAGGAAACGAGGCCAGTTGACATCTCAGGAGGCTCTCCCAGGTGGGGGTCACAGCAATGAGTGTGACAACCCCCTCCCAGCCCGTCGCTTCGGGTTCATGTGAGTCACTAGATTAGGCTGCTGGAGAAAGCGGGGGAGGAGGGGGGGGGGGGGGGGGGGGGGGGGGGGGGTCGGGGACATGCATCAAAAACACTCAAAATGTGCTGCATTTGAAACATTACTGCATTTGAAATAGTTCTCATTATATTTGAAATGTTCACTATTGGAAACACAGGTTCATTTTGACACACCCACTACCACAGTGGGGTGGGGGGTTTATTTGGGGGGTTTATTTGGGGGGTAGAGGTTGCGCTGAGACATCAGAAATTCAAACTAGCATCATCAAAGATAATGAAATGTTTGGAAACATGCACAATGTTAGCTTGGGAGCCATCTACTCAAATTTGGAGCACATTTTGTGGCTGAAGATTGACATGGTAATAGTGTTCTGATCATTATTCATTTCCCAAGCAGTTTGAAAACAAACAAGCCAAAATATGTCAGAACCATCTGCCTGATCGCTCATGTGCAAGAGAGTCCCTCCGTGAGTAAACTGTATGAAATTGGATGCTGTACTGAATGAACTCAAATATACTGGAGAAGAGAAACTCGCATGTTTGTGTAGCTTTAGTGAAAATGCCCTGATAACCAATCACAGGCTTGCATCTACACAGGATATTCATGGGATAGACTAAAAGCAGAAATTGGAGAATATAATGAAAATGATTTGGGGTTGGGGGAGGTTGACTCGCAGAAGGTTGGGTCAAGATGAGTGCCAATCTTTGTCTCAACGGAGAATCGATCCTGTGAACACAGAATGGATGGAAGCTAAACTGGTGTGGTTGTGGGCAGGACTTGTTGCTGTTGGTGGACCAGTCAGGGCCGATCTTCCTTCTACAGCAGGACTAACCCTAACCCTAACCCTAACCCCAACCCTAACCCTAACCCCAACCCTAACCCCACTGCCACACTCCAGGGATGGGCACACTGTGCTGGAGGAGTTTCTCCCAGACTACAGCCTGAGGGACTGCTCTTCAGTCTGGCTTGTGTTGCAGACCCCAGGGATGGGCACACTGTGCTGGAGGAGTTGCTCTTCAGTCTGGCTTGTGTTGCAGACCGTCTCGTCATGATCGATTAAAAAGAGTGTTTATGATCATAATGGCCATTTATAATTATTAACACTTTGTTGAAACTGAAATGTAGCGCATTGAGCGATCTAAAGCCAATGCTCATGTACCACACAGGCTTACTGAACGCTTAAAAACGCGCTCTGGCCATGATGAATACATAAAGAAACACGTCGGGTCTGAAGGGTGGAAATGTGGCAGTGTCATGTGACTTGACTGAGCCTCTCTGTGATCCTTATGGTGCCTGGCGTTTTCAGTCACATAACTCCCGGCTCAGTTACAAGAGAATATGCACATCCGTTCCACATAGACACTGAAGCTTACGCACTCCACACACTCTTAGCCTCGCCTTTTCCAAAATTACCCCACATCACCAAGAAAGTTTAAGGGGGTAAAATGCCTCAGGTGTATTTCACCTCAGTCACTCAGCCAGGCAGTACATCTGCTCCACGGTAAAATGAGTCCGATCTCACCTGAGCAGGTGAAGCAGCGTTTAAATGAGTCCGATCTCACCTGAGCAGGTGAAGCAGCGTTTAAATGAGTCCGATCTCACCTGAGCAGGTGGAGCAGCGTTTAGAGATCTCCCAGCAGTTTCCATGGATATGTTGCTAGATATTTATGAAACTGTTTATTAATTTACATTTTTGTAAACAAAAAGGGATCAAAGCAGATCAAACAAATATATGAGCTGCTGAATCTTCTCATTATATTAATTATCATTAATTATTCATAATATTAATTATAATTATCATTATATCTCATTATATGTCTGGATACAAACTAAATTATTGTGCAATTTCCCGCCTAGATCACATTGAATAAAATAAATAAATAAAAAACAATAATAATTATTTAAAAAATTATTATGCAAGATCTTTACAATTTTGGATACTGATGGGAATTGCACCGCAGGGCTAAATCTGTTTGCCAAGCAGAATTAAATAAATCTACAATTTGTGGTGTACAAAAACATACCAAGCTACAGCTGGTATAGATTGCTATCACAATAAACACAAGTAACGCATGGGTTGAACAAAGAGCTCCTAATATTTAATATAATATGTGATGCCACTCGTCTGTACTACTGTAGTTAATAACATTACAAATGAGGTTAATGAATGGTGGGTTATTCCACTAATTACTTTGAAAATGCACGTATAATTGTGTTATATATTCATATCACAGTTCTTCTTATTGGGTAGACTAACAATGCTAATTTAATCTTAAAGGCACTTACAATATTTAGATGCATAATAATGTTTTATTTTATGTTTTTCATCTGCTTGATAGAGCTTAGTGAGATTATCAATCTTACATCATATTTATCTGGTCATTTTCTCATATACGACCAAGGAAATAAATTATTAAGATGAAAGGAACCCTGTCCCCCTTGGCTGAGGTGGGGGGAGAGGGGTCTTGTGGGGCCTGCTTTGTTTGACATGAAAATAAATGACCACGACCGCAAAAAACAGGATGAACGTGTGTGGAGCCCAGAGAGATAAGATTTAAAAAATATATATATATTTTTTAAAACCTGATGCGACTGTCCCATCTGAAGCAGGCAGGGTGGGATGTAGAGACTCTTATTGAGCACACAGGCCTCAGTCTGTGGAACAAGACTGACTACATTGGAACAAACCTCATATGCGAGCTGACAACTAAAACAAAGGGTACTCCATCACTGCTAACCTGAGGTCAGCTTCTATGAACCTGGGTTAGGAAATTCTCCCCTGATCAGTGTCATAACAAACACACCTCCAAAGATATACTCTATCATTCAAACACACCTCCACTCTGCTCCACAGATATACTCCATCATTCAAACACACCTCCACTCTGTTCCACAGAAATACTCCATCATTCAAACACACCTCCGCTCTGCTCCACAGAAATACTCCATCATTCAAACACACCTCTGCTCTGTTCCACAGAAATACTCCATCATTCAAACACACCTCCACTCTGTTCCACAGAAATACTCCATCATTCAAACACACCTCCACTCTGTTCCACAGATATACTCCATCATGCATCAAGTGTGCTGGACTATAACCCCTCTGATACCACAGGTAAGTGTGTACTGGAATATACCTCTCTAATAGGTGCGCTCAGTGTCTATTGGAGTTAAACCCCTCTGGTACATCAGCTCAGTGTGTACTGAAATATACCTCTCTAATAGGTGCGCTCAGTGTCTATTGGAGTTGAACCCCTCTGGTACATCAGGTAAGTGTGTACTGGAATATACCTCTCTAATAGGTGCGCTCAGTGTCTATTGGAGTTGAACCCCTCTGGTACATCAGCTCAGTGTGTACTGGAATATACCTCTCTAATAGGTGCGCTCAGTGTCTATTGGAGTTGAACCCCTCTGGTACATCAGCTCAGTGTGTACTGGAATATACCTCTCTAATAGGTGCGCTCAGTGTCTATTGGAGTTGAACCCCTCTGGTACATCAGGTAAGTGTGTACTGGAATATACCTCTCTAATAGGTGCGCTCAGTGTCTATTGGAGTTGAACCCCTCTGGTACATGAGGTAAGTGTGTACTGGAATATACCTCTCTAATAGGTGCGCTCAGTGTCTATTGGAGTTGAACCCCTCTGGTACATCAGGTAAGTGTGTACTGGAATATACCTCTCTAATAGGTGCGCTCAGTGTCTATTGGAGTTGAACCCCTCTGGTACATGAGGTAAGTGTGTACTGGAATATACCTCTCTAATAGGTGCGCTCAGTGTCTATTGGAGTTAAACCCCTCTGGTACATGAGCTAAGTGTGTACTGGAATATACCTCTCTAATAGGTGCACTCAGTGTCTATTGGAGTTAAACCCCTCTGGTACATCAGGTAAGTGTGTACTGGAATATACCTCTCTAATAGGTGCGCTCAGTGTCTATTGGAGTTAAACCCCTCTGGTACATCAGGTAAGTGTGTACTGGAATATACCTCTCTAATAGGTGCGCTCAGTGTCTATTGGAGTTGAACCCCTCTGGTACATCAGGTAAGTGTGTACTGGAATATACCTCTCTAATAGGTGCGCTCAGTGTCTATTGGAGTTGAACCCCTCTGGTACATGAGGTAAGTGTGTACTGGAATATACCTCTCTAATAGGTGCGCTCGGTGTCTATTGGAGTTGAACCCCTCTGGTACATGAGGTAAGTGTGTACTGGAATATACCTCTCTAATAGGTGCACTCAGTGTCTATTGGAGTTGAACCCCTCTGGTACATCAGCTAAGTGTGTACTGGAATATACCTCTCTAATAGGTGCGCTCAGTGTCTATTGGAGTTGAACCCCTCTGGTACATCAGGTAAGTGTGTACTGGAATATACCTCTCTAATAGGTGCGCTCAGTGTCTATTGGAGTTGAACCCCTCTGGTACATCAGCTCAGTGTGTACTGGAATATACCTCTCTAATAGGTGCGCTCGGTGTCTATTGGAGTTGAACCC
Source organism: Ilyophis sp. 1 JC-2022 (assembly GCA_022702515.1). Lineage (NCBI taxonomy): Eukaryota > Metazoa > Chordata > Actinopteri > Anguilliformes > Synaphobranchidae > Ilyophis > Ilyophis sp. 1 JC-2022. The sequence continues at coordinate 74,376 of JAKUDI010000020.1, read as the reverse complement.
CTCTGGTACATGAGGTAAGTGTGTACTGGAATATACCTCTCTAATAGGTGCGCTCAGTGTCTATTGGAGTTGAACCCCTCTGGTACATCAGGTAAGTGTATACTGGCGCAACACACCTCTGACGCATCGGGCAAGTCTGTTACAGAGCAAAATCACTCTGATTCATTCTATGTACCCTAATTACTAATGACAGCCCTGGGGGTGTACCCTAATTACTAATGACAGCACTGGGGGTGTACCCTAATTACTAATGACAGCACTGGGGGTGTACCCTAATTACTAATGACAGCACTGGGGGTGTACCCTAATTACTAATGACAGCACTGGGGGTGTACCCTAATTACTAATGACAGCACTGGGGGTGTACCCTAATTACTAATGACAGCACTGGGGGTGTACCCTAAGGAGAGTAACTTTGTACCAAATGAAAATCAACCAAAAAAATGAGGGGAAACCCAAAGCTCACCGATAAGAATCTTGACAGGTGAGAAAATATAAAAGATGGGTTTTACTGCGCAGGTATCACAGGTACTCCATGTGAAAGAGGAGAGTAAACGCATGAACGCAAACCCACAGCCGCGCAGAGCGCCGGACATTTAACTGCTACTCTCTCCTGTTCTTCTCCCGCTAGGGAAACCGATAGATCCTTCATGTAACCCACGGGGAAGCCCGGGCTCTTTGGAAACCTGCCGGCCACTTCAAAGCCCTCTGGGATCTCTCTGTACCGCCACTGCAAAGCCCTCTGGGATCTCTCTGTACCGCCACTTCTCCGGTGCACATGTGGGTTTACAATAAGGTCGCACGCCTGTTTGCAAGCAGGGGGAACAAACAGGCATGAATTATGGATCAGCATGCAGCCTATTTATGAATTATGAATGACTGAGTAGGGGGGGTGGCTGTAGATAGCCCGACAGGGGGAAAGATTTTTTTATTTTTTATGGTGCTCACAGCTCACTGGAGAGGGGTGCTGTTCAGTCCCTTTACACTCAAACACCAGCACCCCCCCCCCCCCCCCCACCTCACCTCACCTCCCCCAAGCACACCTATATCACACCTGTATCTGTTAAATAAAAGCTTCACCGTTCACACAAGGGCATCCATTTCACACATTCCCACATCCTTTGCTAAATGGTGTCAATGTTGTACGGTGGTTAGGGAACTTGATCACCATTTGAGTATTTTTTTTTGCCACTGGAGAGTTTTTGCCTGGCTTGCTTTTTTTTTTTTTGGGGGGGGGGGGCCTGGTTTGCCCAATTTTTTCTTTTATTTTTTCTCTGTGTGACAGTGTTTTTGTAAGAAGTGCTATACAAATAAAAAATTTCACTGAATTGAATTGAAATGAAACGGAATTCAATTGAATTGAATTAGTGCAGATGATATTTTGGTAATGATGTTTGTTTTTACACATACACCCACTCACTCAAACACACACACACACACACACACACACATACACACTCACACACACACACACACACATACACCCACTCACTCAAACACACACACACACATACACACTCACACACACACAACCACACTCACTCACTCAAACACACACACACACACACACACACACTCACTCACTCACACACACACACACACACACACACACACACACACACACACACAACCACACTCACTCACTCAAACACACACACACACTCACTCACACACACACATATACACACTCACACACACACACACATACACCCACTCACTCAAACACACACACACACACACATACACACTCACACACACACACACACACAACCACACTCACTCACTCACACACACACACACACACACACACACACACACACACACACACACACACACACACATACATACACCCACTCACTCAAACACACACACACACATACACACAACCACACTCACTCACTCAAACACACACACACACCCACACTCACTCACTCAAACACACACACACACACACACACATGCACGCACACACAAATAAACATATGCACACACGCTAACTCGCACATACACACACACTGTTAGATTGTAATAGATTGGTAGACAATAGACAGAGTCATGCAGTGGACCCTGCAGCGTGTAGAATAACCCTATACTGAGTCTAATGCCCCACATCATGTGTTCATAGCGTGTTTAATGGCCCTGTCACACTATTGCGTATCGTACTAGCGTATGCCAGCGTATGAAAAATATCACTCATACGCTGATATACGCTGACATACGCTAGTGGTACGTTAGGCATAGGTTGTATACGTTTCAAGCACGGTGGCATATGATGGCATACGCTGGCATACGGCGAGGCACAAAAAGTTTTTTAAGCATGCTTAAAAATTTGGCGTTTTCGGACGTATGGTTTATACGCTAAGCATACGCTAGGCATACGCTGAATACGCTAGAATTACGCTAGAGGTACATTACTCATAGGTCGAGTACGCTGGTCATACGCTGACATACGCCGACATGAAGGTGTACCGTACAGTTATTTTATGAATTTACATACGCAACTCATACATTTCTCTCATACGCAATAGTGTGACAGGGCCATTAAAAAGGAAAATCGTTTTTTTAATACAATGTAAAACAGGCAGAAATATGGATACATCTCCCAGCGGTTCAGCTCACAATTTAACTTGTATATTCAGTGTTGAAGGCACGGCAGAGACACATTATATTCAGTGTTGAAGGCACGGCAGAGACACATTGCCTGCTAATCAATGCCTGTGTTACTGCAGCCTTTCTAACAGGAGATCGAATGCAATATGACCTTTAACATAAATATGACCTTTAACAAAGAAAAGCATAAAGACGACGAACCGAGAAGAGTCTGGTCCTCCCCGTGGCGTTGCGTACATGCGTACAGTTACCAGCATGGATCCAGACACGTTTAATCAATCACCATCATGTGTTCTGCCAGGGTGGGCCTGTGTGTGGCCCACCCTGTCTATCGCTTTCTATCTGTCCATCTCTCTCTAGAGTCAAAATATAGAGCATGGAGTGTTGTGGGTAATTATATACAGACTCTGACTGCAGATTATGTGCTCTAATTAATAACACAGTTCTGTACTCCATACTTGATGTTTAAATCTTTATCACTGTTGAGGCTACATGTTGCAATTTGATGTATCTCATGAATATATGCATAATAAATTGTGCCCACTGGTAATGTTTATGAGATGGATGTTGGTTAATCCACTCCACTGGTAATGTTTATGAGATGGATGTTGGTTAATCCACTCCACTGGTAATGTTTATGTGATGGATGTTGGTTAATCCACTCCACTGGTAATGTTTATGAGATGGATGTTGGTTAATCCACTCCACTGGTAATGTTTATGAGATGGATGTTGGTTAATCCACTCCACTGGTAATGTTTATGAGATGGATGTTGGTTAATCCACTCCACTGGTAATGTTTATGAGATGGATGTTGGTTAATTCACTCCACTGGTAATGTTTATGAGATGGATGTTGGTTAATCCACTCCACTGGTAATGTTTATGAGATGGATGTTGGTTAATCCACTCCACTGGGAAGTCTGCCTTCCCATGAGGTCATGTGAAGTGTTACAAACCCGGAGGATTTAAATTAATTCACAAATATGACACTTTTACCTACTTAAGCATTTAAAATTTGCTTTAATTTTACTTTTAGATTCTGCTCCTTCTGAATACATGACTCCTCCAGCACTGCTCCTTCTGAATACATGACTCCTCCAGCACTGTTCCTTCTGAATACATGACTCCTCCAGCACTGCTCCTTCTGAATACATGACTCCTCCAGCACTGCTCCTTCTGAATACATGACTCCTCCAGCACTGCTCCTTCTGAATACATGACTCCTTCAGCACTGCTCCTTCTGAATACATGACTCCTCCAGCACTGCTCCTTCTGAATACATGACTCCTTCAGCACTGCTCCTTCTGAATACATGACTCCTCCAGCACTGCTCCTTCTGAATACATGACTTCTCCAGCACTGCTCCTTCTGAATACATGACTCCTCCAGCACTGCTCCTTCTAAATACATGACTCCTCCAGCACTGCTCCTTCTGAATACATGACTTCTCCAGCACTGCTCCTTCTGAATACATGACTCCTCCAGCACTGCTCCTTCTGAATACATGACTCCTCCAGCACTGCTCCTTCTGAATACATGACTTCTCCAGCACTGCTCCTTCTGAACACACGACTCCTTCAGAGGTTTCAGAGGAACTTGATCACTGAACTCATCTCTAGACTACCACAGTGACTATTGCATGTACCTCTTAAATTAATGTGTAGAGTAATTAATAACTAATAATGATTTTGGGAACAAACTGATTTTCCTTCCATACTGCTGATCATTACTGAGCAAATTTGGCGATGTTGCTATTTTAATTTTTTTAGGGGAATTGGATTTCTAAAATGAGAACATGGTTTTTGAGACAGTTAATGGTTCATTAAAACTCAGCTGGATGGACATATTCTCTAAAAATAAAAATGATCAAATCTGTCTGAAAGACTTATTTTGATCTCCTGGTAGTTTTTCCCCAGAACAAGGTTTTTGCATTAGATAAGGTCATGTTGAGTGGCTAAGTGGAGCTTAAAGAGGGTGCTGAGTGGTAAGCTTTAGATAAAGCTCTAGATAAAGGTAAGGGCCTTGACAAGTACAGATGTACCTGCAGGTTTTCTACCGCCACAGTATTCTGAATAGAAATAGTATTTTATCCTTTCTAAGTTGACATGCAGAATAACAAAAAAAAGGCTTTAAAATGGTCCATTTCAATTCATGAACTGAAACTCAATGTTGTATGTATTATTTTCTATTTGGTTTTTGCTATGTTATAGCTTAGAAGGTATAGCTGATTGTATTCTATGTTCAATACTAGGGATAGCACCTATGTTGTGAGAAATTTGTGCTTCATCGGATTTGCTTTGTAGTTGTGTCAATGACCTTCAACATGCACTTATTGTACGTCGCTTTGGATAAATAACTTATTTAAATGTAATGTAATGTATGTATGTTGGTGTATTTTTATTTTATACTTAAGAGCTGAATAAAAATTGTCATGGAATTAAAAAAGACTATTCCAAGACCCTACCCCAATATCCAATGTGACATAAAAATGACAAACTGATTTGACATAAATGGATCCTCACTAGCTATTAATCTCAGTTTAATTGGATTTGGATAACCAGCACCATGGCAAAGGTTTGCATCACAGAAATGCATTTTGGTGGCTGCTTTTTGAGTCTTTTATTTAATTGAATAGTCCCAGAAGCACCTTCACTAAAATCTTTCACCCTAAAGACGTGAAAAAGCACTGCAGTAATGCATTAATTTCTTTGGATATTCAGTGATTACTTCAGAACGGTAAATCCTGATCTCTACATGGCAGGTAGACTCCTGATCTCTTCAGGGCAGGTAGACTCCTGATCTCTTCAGGGCAGGTAGACTCCTGATCTCTCCAGGGCAGGTAGACTGCTGATCTCTCCAGGGCAGGTAGACTCCTGATCTCTCCAGGGCAGGTAGACTCCTGATCTCTCCAGGGCAGGTAGACCCGATTGCTCCAGGCTGCTGTGAAACATTGTGATTCTCAGCAGGGGTTTGGCACTGTGCACTAATGTCCCCTGCATGTGTGGAGCCTTTAATCCTGTGCTCCTCTCCTCTGTCTGGCTGTATGACATTCAAGGTCCTCTGATGTCACAGCCAGCTAGCAGAGCTTTGGTCTTTATTGCTGCTGATCTTGCTAAACATCCAGTGACTGAGACCATAATTTTTAGTGCCACAATGTTGGCATTAGGTCAACAGAACTAAAACCGTTCTTAAAGGGATGCGATTTTAAATTTTTAAATATGGAATCATGCAATTCCCAAGTGCATTGAGCTTTTGCACCATTTTATATTTTTGAAAAGAGCTTATCAGTAAAATACCTCTGTTTCTGTTAAAAGAGCTTATCAGTAAAATACCTCTGTTTCTGTTAAAAGAGCTTATCAGTAAAATACCTTGCTGTTTTTGTAACTGTTTAGGGACACAGTTTCCTTTGTGTTTGTGAATTAACTCAATGCTTGTTCAGCCTGGATATTTTCCTTCCATTACATTTTCTGGAGATGCATCTGCACAAAAACTCCTGTTAGACCTCCAAGGAGGACTGGAGTCTAAGGCCCAAACTCAAGGAGGACTGGAGTCTAAGGCCCAAACCCAAGAAGGACTGGAGTCTAAGGCCCAAACTCAAGGAGGACTGGAGTCTAAGGCCCAAACTCAAGGAGGACTGGAGTCTAAGGCCCAAACTCCCAGCCTTCGTAGTTCTTTATTATATATTCCCCATATTGCCCCACAGTGTTCTCCACCTGCAATATTATCCTACAATATTATAACCATGATTAATGTTTAACTCCATATCCACATAAATAACTTCAAGGAAGTCATTCTTTTGAGAAAGTCCTCCAACAAAGTGGCACCTAGCTCCTGCTAGATCACTCGTATATCATCACCTCACTGACCCCTTTTTTATTCATTCATTTTCTAGAAGGTGCCATCAGAAAAAACGGACAGAGGGAAGCAGTGCTGTAAGTAAAGAGAGCATTGCAGGTGCCCCCGTTAAGCTACACTTCTTCTGTAGGTTCTCTCTGTTCATGTATATGGTTACATACTCAATCAAAATGTATCAAATCAAACAGGATGTTCATCATTTGTATAGTTAGAGAGCACCAAACGGTATGTTTTTATAGCTTTTGTAGTAAAAACAAAGCTCCATTAAAAATAAAAAAAATACAATTATACAAATTAAAAAACTATATTGCATTGTTGGTTTACTGGAAATCTATACCCTACAAATTAGATTCAGCTATTTTCAGTCCATAAACAAAGACCCAGTGGTAGTAGCCTCAGAAAGTTTGACTTCTAACAAAACCAGAACAAGTTTGTAAAGATGTCTAAATCATCAGGAGAGGGCCCTCACACTTACCACACACTTACCTCACACTTACCACACGCTTACCTCATGCTTACCTCACACTTACCAAACGCTTACCTCATGCTTACCACACGCTTACCTCATGCTTACCACACACTTACCTCATGCTTACCACACACTTACCTCATGCTTACCACATGCTTACCTCACACTTACCACACACTTACCTCATGCTTACCACACGCTTACCTCACACTTACCACACACTTACCTCATGCTTACCACATGCTTACCTCACGCTTACTTCACGCTTACCTCACGCTTACCCCAGTGTTCCAAGGGGTCTCCTCAGGTCCCAGGCTGTACCTTTATAACAGCCTAACAAACAAAACAGCCTCAGGTGAGCATGTCTGTGTGTGAGGCTGCTGCTGTCCAAGGTCCTGTAGGCCTCCCTGTCTGTGGGAGGGAACAGGCACAGCTGCTGTCCAAGGTCCTGTAGGCCTCCCTGTCTGTGGGAGAAAACAGGCACAGCTGCTGTCCAAGGTCCTGCAGACCCAGGACCGAGTTTGAAGAGCATCACCACTACCTTCGCTGTGAGCAGTCTTTCACTGGAACGGGCCTTTTTTTTTCCTGTCTTGAGGGTGGCAAGGCAATTCTTCTCTCCTTTCCGCTGGCGCCACTTTTAATTAACCAATGTAAGACAGTCAGGTAAGAACCAGAATTCCAAATTACATGAGACTGTTGGTCTGTGATATTACATCAGTACTGAAGTGTCCCTCAGTGTGTAACACTTTTTACGGTCACACTGCACACAGCGGGGTGTGGCTAGATTTAGATGTAACCATTCTGCCATAAACATATGGTAAGAAAACGCTTGAAATGCTGGAGACATTGTGGCTTTTCAGGCACTGTTTTATTTGACAAATGACCACAATGAACGCAAACGTCTGGAAGTACGATCTGCACACTGAAATCATTCCAGCTAGCACATAATGTTATTGCAACTTTCAGCAACGTTACAAAAACGTTAAATGTTGTAGCAACATTTCTACACCTTTTTTACGTAACCACAACTTTCCCTGTACACTGTAAATAGGTGGAAATCATATGAATTTATTTACCAAAAACAAAGTTTGAAGAACACGTTTACAACCTGCCCAGGCAATGTGAAAATAACATAATATTTCTGTTAAAAAGCATTGTAAAAACATTGCTCCAACGTTGTTATTCCCTACAACCTTACTCTAATGTTATTAAAAGTTTGGCTAACTGGGCTGTCCTAGTTTGTCGCACTGAGCAGGCATAAAAAATAAAAAACTATCACCACCAAAAAGACAAGAGCACAACATCAGTAGATTCAACTCCATCGTGTTTAGAAGAATCACTATAAACAGGAGGGAATGAGAATACATAGACCCTGTATACGTCAGTGCATTTCAATTAACTAAACAAAAGAAATAACTAGATAAAATACAAAGTAAAGGAAGGGCTAAACCCATGTTAAAAATGTAATGCAAACCGCAGTAACTGCCCGGTGCTGGTTATAACTGGTTATAACAGAGAACAGATATAACAGGTTTAGATGTAGAAATATAATGTAGCAACAGAAAACAAAGTATTAAGTGTAGCAATGTACGATTACACTTATTATTAACACAAAGACACATGCATTTCTAACGCACACAACACCACAATCGCACACAGATCCCGTGCCATTAGTATTACGCTTGCATTTTTGCTGGTTGTGTTGATTTATTTAATTTTAATCATAATATTAATGCCAGTGGATGTGCATGAACATACATACATAAATGCATACGTATGCAGTACAATTCAAGTGGAAAACCCATATAATATTTTTTATTTAATTTGTCTGCCACAATCAAAGACCAATAATTTGCTTACCAGATTCCAAATGCATTCTTACATTCCTCGGAACACTTAAAGAAGGAAACCATGGAAACAGAAGCACCTCCTCTGGAGATATGTAGTGTGTATCTATATAAAAACTCATACTCGGAGGTAACAGCAGATAGTATTATTTTATAAAATGATTACATTGTACAATAGAAGGCATTCATAGGCTTTGCCTCCCCAGAGAGGAAGCTATTAGCATAAGGGAGAAGGCTGCAGTCGGCATGGAAACCCAGACCGGAAAATCTTACACTACACATCCCATTAAACCCGCTGTATTATCAGCCTATGCAATGGCGCTAGAATCACCCGCTACTTTACACATGCTGGGCTATCAGCAGCACTTCAGGTATTAGCCCCTGGGATGTGCTTGAATGGGACCCCCTATGGAGGCATGTCCCAGAGCAACCCTTACAAAAACCCATTACCCCCAGCCTGGTCACTGCAGCCATTACCATATACCACATATACCACATATACCATCCTCAGGGAATACACCCTCCTGCTGTATAGATGCATCTGTGCCAAATATCAGGAGAAAAGGACCATGGGAAGGATTTATATTGTACGGTCCTCCTGCTAGTCTGATACAGCATTACAAACTGTACTCTCAAATTGGTGGTAATCTGTGTCATTTATTGTCAAAAATTTTGACTGTAATTGCAGTTAATTGGGAATAGCATTATATTGTGATCATTGGCTAGTAATCAGTATATATTATTACTGATTACTTACGTATTACTAACACTGGATACTGATTACTGATTAATACTGATCAGTGCGATTAGCACTGTTTGGAATGACTCATTATTAAAGCAGTGCTAGATTGTAATTACCGATTAGTGGGAGCTATACTAGATATAACTATACATTAGTGGGAGCTATACTAGATATAACTATACATTAGTGGGAGCTATACTAGATATAACTATACATTAGTGGGAGCTATACTAGATATAACTATACATTAGTGGGAGCTATACTAGATATAACTATACATTAGTGGGAGCTATACTAGATATAACTATACATTAGTGGGAGCTATACTAGATATAACTATACATTAGTGGGAGCTATACTAGATATAACTATACATTAGTGGGAGTATCATAGCATTTCAAATACTATCAAATCATAGTAGCACTAGATTATCGATATTGATTAGTGTGCGTAGTACTGGATTGTAATTACAGATTAGTGGTAATCGTACTAGATTGTAAATATATAAATATATTTCAGTGTAAATATAACAGCACTTCCCTCTTGTCATATGGCTTAGAATGGTTTGACCCCCCCCCCCCCCCCCCCCCCCTTGTAATTCCAGAAGAAAGAGCAGCAATATCTCTACTCATGTGAAATGATAGACTCTCTGACATTGGCACAGTTTCCAGGCTCAGCGGTAAAGACCTTTTCAGTAGCAGCTTGCCGTTAAAAGCAAAATGAGGCAGACATTTTGAAATACAACTCTAACTTGACTACCTCAAATTCTACATTATTCTAAAATGCTATACTGCTTTAATTTATATTGTTATATTACTTACTGCAGATATTACCTATATATTTATATATACACACATTTGTTTAAGTATTTTAAAATATGAATACATCATTTTTCGCATTAAATTCATTTTAAAAGCCTGAGGGTCCGGTAAGTAGTCTTTTATATTCTCAACTAAATTTACTTCCAGAACAGCGCTTATCGACAGTATATTAAACATACAGTTTCGCACTGTGGGACAATATTCTAGACAAGAGTCTATCAAAGTTGAAAATTCATATTGCAAAATATGTAACAAGGACAATACCTATGGTTGTAAAAACTCTGCCAAAAGATAATAAACATTTTCATGCATTTACTTGATAAGGTTATGTCTTAGAATCCTGTCAGTCAAATGGATGGCTAGAGAGAAGTCATTAAGGCTACAGTGGACTGAAGCCAGCTTTAGAACACAGTCTAATTCCAGAACAATGTCACCAACCTGCCCTTTGGCTTAAAGCATGGATATTCAAATCTGGACCTCGAATCCAAATCCGGCCCTGGTTTCCTTTCTCTCAGGTAATTAACTGGACAATTAGTGCTACTGATTGGCCCGACTGTCTTCATGCCTGACTCCCGGGTAAAAGAAGGGTGGAAAACCAGCAGTTCTCTGACCTAAAATACCGTGATTTGAATACCAGGCGTTCAAAGTAACTTTCTTAAGCTAAACTTAGGTAAGATTTATACAAAGCGTGAAATGCTTTTTCCCACGTTTTATCACTTTATAAAACAACAGTTGAACAACACTGTTCCGCTGAAGTCACGCGCGCAGTCTAATAATTATAGTTAGGGTTGGGCACTGTTATTCAAATCCACTGTTATGTCTCCTGTTTTCTGTATACTAGAGATCAAGTAGAATTACAGACTCAGAGATAGGAACCTTACAGTTATACAGTTACAAACTCAGAGGTAGGGACCTCAGAGTTATAGAGTTAAAGACTCAGAGATAGGGACCTCAGAGTTATAGAGTTAAAGACTCAGAGATAGGGACCTCATAGTTATAGAGTTACAGACTCAGAGATAGGGACCTCATAGTTATAGAGTTACAGACTCAGAGATAGGGACCTCAGAGTTATAGAGTTAAAGACTCAGAGATAGGGACCTCATAGTTATAGAGTTACAGACTCAGAGATAGGGACCTCAGAGTTATAGAGTTAAAGACTCAGAGATAGGGACCTCATAGTTATAGAGTTACAGACTCAGAGATAGGGACCTCAGAGTTATAGAGTTAAAGACTCAGAGATAGGGACCTCATAGTTATAGAGTTACAGACTCAGAGATAGGGACCTCAGAGTTAGGGACCTCATAGTTATAGAGTTACAGACTCAGAGATAGGGACCTCAGAGTTAGGGACCTCAGAGTTATAGAGTTAAAGACTCAGAGATAGGGACCTCATAGTTATAGAGTTACAGACTCAGAGATAGGGACCTCATAGTTATAGAGTTACAGACTCAGAGATAGGGACCTCAGAGTTATAGAGTTACAGACTCAGAGATAGGGACCTCAGAGTTATAGAGTTAAAGACTCAGAGATAGGGACCTCATAGTTATAGTCACAGACTCAGAGATAGGGACCTCATAGTTATAGAGTTACAGACTCAGAGATAGGGACCTCAGAGTTATAGAGTTCAAGACTCAGAGATAGGGACCTCAGAGTTATAGAGTTAAAGACTCAGAGATAGGGACCTCATAGTTATAGAGTTACAGACTCAGAGATAGGGACCTCAGAGTTATAGAGTTACAGACTCAGAGATAGGGACCTCATAGTTATAGAGTTACAGACTCAGAGATAGGGACCTCAGAGTTATAGAGTTAAAGACTCAGAGATAGGGACCTCATAGTTATAGAGTTACAGACTCAGAGATAGGGACCTCAGAGTTATAGAGTTAAAGACTCAGAGATAGGGACCTCATAGTTATAGAGTTACAGACTCAGAGATAGGGACCTCATAGTTATAGAGTTACAGACTCAGAGATAGGGACCTCAGAGTTATAGAGTTAAAGACTCAGAGATAGGGACCTCATAGTTATAGAGTTACAGACTCAGAGGTAGGGACCTCATAGTTATAGAGTTACAGACTCAGAGGTAGGGGAGATTTCTAAAGAATACAATGTGGAAAGAAAGAAACCTGATTTCTGCCAAAAAAAAAAGTATAATTATTGCTATGCTTAACATCTAAACCAAACCAAAGACTTATTTGTGATGAATGAACGTAAATTGTGGGCATTGTTCTTAGAATTTTAATAGCCTTTTGTCTACATAACAAAATGCTTCACAGCTACAAGATTGTGACACCATGACTCAATCTGACAGTGTTTAAAGTAGTAAGCATCTTCAAAAAATATGGTTTGCACATGTTTTTGCAATAAATGTTATGAACAAAATTAATTTCATGCCATAAATCTGGATCACAGTGCTAAATTATGGGAAAACGAAATAAAACCCAATGTCAAATCTACAAAGAGCAACAAGGTCATTACATAGTAAATTGTGTCTCTATTCCAGCCTCGTACACCCTGTGTGACACCCTGGTATTGTGACCTACAGTGTGCTACGTCCCAGAACAGAAAGTGAGGATACTGGTTGTAAATCCACCTTCTCTATCATGAAGGCATCTGGACCAAGATGTTTTTTTTATTAGTCCAGCAGTGAATTAATGAGTGTATAAGTATACACCCTGCCCTGTACATACACTGCAAAAACCAAATCTTAACAAGCATTTTAATCTTATATTTAGACTTTAGAACCTTATTTCTGTACCTTTTGGCTAAATATGCACATCGCTCTGGATAAGAGCGTCTGCTAAATGTCTATAATGTAATGTAATGTAAAATAAGACAAAAGAATTGCCAATGGGGTGCGAGAGCTTTACTCATTTCAAGATTTGCCAGTGGGGTAAGATATTTAGATTTCAAAATGTAATAATAAAAAATAATGTCAAGCAAAAAGTAACTTAAAACAAAATAATATTTTCCACTATAGAGAAAGAAGATATGATTTTAAGACTCATTACAAAACGAAAATACTAGACAGATATTTTTTGCAGCGGCATGTTTCATCACCCTCTGCTAGTAAAACGGGTTTGAACTTAAATGTATTTATTTAACCAGGTAGGTCAACTGAGAACTCCCTTGTAGTGATACACCTGGGACATGAACAAGGGGAGGGGATCCAGGGATCAGGTAGCCAATGAGATGTTTGTGGGGTGATCAGGTAGCCAATGAGATGTTTGTGGGGTGATCAGGTAGCCAATGAGATGTTTGTGGGGTGATCAGGTTGATGATCTTTAATTACAACAGTGAGTCAAAACCTCAAGTTTAACATCTCACCTGAAGCATGGCACCTCCAAAAGCACAGTGTCCCCATTGTGCCCCCAACTGGCCTGCCAACACCTCTTCCAGTATCTCCCATTCAAATACTAACCAAGCCCAGCAGGTAGACAGGAGGAGTATAGAGTGGTGTGGCTGCTTGCCATATTGGTTCGTTCTGATATGGCCAGATTACCATATGTCCCATTTACATTCAACTCTATCACTTAAAATAAGTAGATTGTTTTGTGACTTCAGCCTATCAGAAAGCTTCCATGCCTGGGGAAAACGGCATGTACACATGCCTGCTTACGAGCCAAGAACAGACCGACACGGCTCTTATTTCAAAGAGAAATATCACAGACAGCAGCACCACATGTCCAGGGAACCTTTCAAAATTGAATAAAAGAGCTGTGAAATGATTCCTTCATTAAAGTCTGATTAAGTGTACAGAGTGTCTGCCTGTGTCTGCAGTGCAGTTTACTATATGATAATTTAAAGCATCCATAGAATGAGCACAAATGTGTGTGAATCAGGCTAGAGAACTGAATTGAGAGATGCGGTCAAAATCTACAGGTATGTGCCGGATAAAGTCACCTGTAATCAAGGACTTACAGTTATCTGAGACTGCAGTATCTCAGAGCAGAATCTCATACTGATGTTTTCTGACAGTAACATCACCTGACCTTGCGTGTATCCTATGAAGCTTTGAGCCTCCATGTACTCAATACCCCAACTCCAGAGACACTGTGCTGCCAATGCGCTCACCTCTTGTTCAACATGCAGCTTCATTTCCTACTCATTGGAATATTTTTTTTTCTAAAGAAGCGATTCTACTCACAGCCTGCTGGCTCCATTAAATTACCCCCCCCCCACCCCCCCCCCCACCCCCCCCACCACCCAATGCCCGCCCCAACCCATATACCTGTTCTCCTCCCAAAGATCTGCAGAGGGGAGAATTCAAAAGCAATTATTCTAAGTCCTACACATCTCTGTTAATATAATTTAAAATTGTATTTTTTATGCTACATTTGTTGCTCTTCCTTTAGTTGGTTTATTTTTTACAGGTAAAGGTAGCCCACCCAGTAGACCAGGTTGAAGAGGCCGAAGGCGGTGGGGAAGAATATGCGGGCATAGGAGTCGATCTTGGAGACGTGAACGTGCATCCTGTTCTCGCGCCACGCCCCTCCGCGGCAGTCCTCGAAGCAGCAGAAGAAGCTGGTGCAGTCCTTTCCATCCAGGCACTCGTAGGCGTAGTCCTCGTCCTCCTGGTAGGGGGCGATGCTGTTCATCTGTAGGAGCGACGCCCCCGGCCGAATGCTCACCAAAGATGATTTCTGTTCAGGGATTGGGGCGATTGGGGGGGGCTGTTGTTACTGTGGGAACCGGAATGGGTCTGTACCTCATTATTGTGAACTCTCACTCTCTATCACTCTCTATCACTCTCTATCACTCTCTATCACTCTCTATCACTCTCTTTCTTTTTCCTCAGTTTCTATCTCTCTCTCCTCTGTTTGTCTCGTTATTTCCCTCTGTCTCTCTCTCTCCCCCCCTCTCTCTATGTTTCTCATGCACACAGTTGATAAGCACTTTGCCTCAGTGACCAGCGCGTCTGTGCTTTTGGGGTTGGCGGCTCAGACTCTGGAGGTAGTAGGGTTCCGCCGTTACGTGAACAGCAGAAAGCAGGGCCCCTCCGGCAGCCTCAGTGGAGGTGATCTAAAACAGACAGGGGTGCGATTCCTCTCACCTGTGCGCTGCTGGCTTTAGCTTTCTTAGGCTGTCGGTTGCTAGTGAAGTAGTGTAGCGTCCCGTACTCCATCAGGGCAGCAAAAGTGAAGATGAAGCAGACGGACACGAACAGGTCCATGGCCGTCACATACGACACCTTGGGCAGGGACTTCCTGGAGATGGTGCTGAGGGTTGTCATGGTGAGCACCGTGGTGATACCTGCGTACGAGACCCGGTCAAAGCTGGTATTAAAACCGGACCACCAAAAGTCATGTGACCGATGCAAGCAGTAAAACCGGACCCCAGACAGTCATGTGACCAGCTGAATGACGTACCCAAAGAAGTCCTAGCCGGTACGGCATCTTTGTTGATCCAGAAGGAGACCCAGGACAGCACCACGATCATACTACAGGGGATGTATGTCTGAATGGTGAAGTAGCCCATCCGCCGACTCAGGTCAAAAAATATAGTCATGGTGACGTACTCTCCTGAGAACGGAGAAACACAAAAACTCCTTCCATCACAAATCCCCTGAAAACAAGACCATCTTAAACAAGACCATATCCCTCTCTTAAACAAGACCCAATCCCTCTCTTAAACACAACCCATTCCTTCTCTTAAACAAGACCCAATCCCTCTCTTAAACAAGACCCAATCCCTCTCTTAAACACAACCCATTCCCTCTCTAAACAAGACCCAATCCCTCTCTTAAACAAGACCCAATCCCTCTCTTAAACAAGACCCTATCCCTCTCTTAAACAAGACCCTATCCCTCTCTTAAACACGACACATTCCCTCTCTTAAACAAGACCCAATCCCTCTCTTAAAGAAGACCTAATCCCTCTCTTAAACACAACCCATTCCCTCTCTTAAACAAGACCCAATCCCTCTCTTAAACACGACCCAATCCCTCTCTTAAACAAGATCCAATCCCTCTCTTAAACACGACCCAATCCCTCTCTTAAACACAACCCAATCCCTCTCTTAAACAAGATCCAATCCCTCTCTTAAACAAGACCCAATCCCTCTCTTAAACAAGACCCAATCCCTCTCTTAAACAAGACCCTATCCCTCTCTTAAACAAGACCCTATCCCTCTCTTAAACAAGACCCTATCCCTCTCTTAAACACGACACATTCCCTCTCTTAAACAAGACCCAATCCCTCTCTTAAACAAGACCTAATCCCTCTCTTAAACAAGATCCTATCCCTCTCTTAAACAAGACCCTATCCCTCTCTTAAACAAGACCCAACCCCTCTATTAAACAAGACCCAACCCCTCGATTAAACAAGACCCAACCCCTCTCTTAAACACGACCCAATCCCTCTCTTAAACACCACCCATTCCCTCTTTTAAACAAGATCCAATCCCTCTCTTAAACACGATCCAATCCCTCTCTTAAACACGACCCAATCCCTCTCTTAAACAAGACCCAATCCCTCTCTTAAACAAGACCCAACCCCTCGATTAAACAAGACCCAACCCCTCTCTTAAACACGACCCAATCCCTCTCGTAAACAAGACCCATTCCCTCTCTTAAACAAGACCCTATCCCTCTCTTAAACAAGACCCAACCCCTCTATTAAACAAGACCCAACCCCTCGATTAAACAAGACCCAACCCCTCTCTTAAACACGACCCAATCCCTCTCGTAAACAAGACCCATTCCCTCTCTTAAACAAGACCCTATCCCTCTCTTAAACAAGACCCAACTCCTCTCTTAAACACGACCCAACTCCTCTCTTAAACACGACCCAATCCCTTTCTTAAACACCACAAAATCAGTGTTAATTTAAAATGCACCCACATAATCAAATAAGAGAGTGAAATACACTCTGACAGAGTTGACTTAACACTGAAGATGTGGGAGGAGTCACACCAGATTGGGTGTGGGCCACGTCCGAAGTGTTCCGCAGTCCCACGAATGCAAACTGGTACAGCCTCCAGTGCCGCTGGTCTGCCACCTCCACCGACCGCCTCTGCCAGCGGTACTGGATCTCGTTCTTAGGGTAACCATCTGTAGGAGAACAGTGGAACAGCAGCGACGTTATAAAGCCCGCCCTGCCGGAGCTCCGTGGCACAGCGCTTTATGATGGCAAACGGCTGAGGCGCACACGGTCTGAAAGCGCTATTGCAAGCCCTGCATGGAGTCCCTAACCGTGAAGGCTCCCAAAATAGCGGATAGGAAGCGGCCGGATGGTGAAGCACAAGACCGGTGAAATGTGGCACACGGGACACAAACCATGTGATAACACAAAGCATGATTTAATGATTTATTGTTTTCAGACTTGAGCTGAATTTTTTAATTAATTTATTTTTTTGGATGGAAAAAGGGACCCTTTTCCTGGTCTCTGTTGGATGATGTTCAGGGCCTGGGACGAGCTCTAGCAGATGGGGGCTTCACTGACAGCACTGGGGGGTATTTCACAAAGCAGGATTACTGAGTTAGCTGAATAACTGCGAGTAAAACCCAGAACAGCTCTTTTCACTTCAGTCCATGGTCCAGATTAGGCAGGGTTCCGGGTTTTACTCAGTGCAGTTATCCAGCTAACTCAGTAATCCTGCTTTGTGAAAAACCCCCCTGGATTCTTACTGAACCTGAGGCTGAGATGTTTGCGGATAACAGGTGAGAATTTAGCACCTACAGCTGGAAAACTCCAGGGGGCAGGAGTGCTCATCCATAGGAAAGTTATGCAGCTTAAGGTAGCACTCCGCATTAATTGTCAACCTGACAAAAAAAAAAAGAATTGCAGAAGAAAAAAAAGAACAAAAACAAGTAATTAAAATTACATCATTTCTAAGTTATGTTTAGTTTTTCATTTTTATTTTGTTAGCTTTTCTACTGCTGTTTTTGTATGCAGAAAAAGCAAGAAAACGTCAACGTCGGTTTCATGTGTAAAAAACTCAAATAGAAGAAAGTAAATAAACAAAGCCTTTGCCCTGACAGACTACAGATGTAGATTTAAAGCTGCACAGACAACAGGTACGAAGGGAGAACAGCTAACGAGCCATGGTGCGTTAACGAGCAGCCCCACCTCAACGTGTACATCACCCGCCCGTTGCTCCACAGCCGTAGCAGTCGATTGGGAGTGGTGATCCAGTGGGCGTCAGACTTCCTGGAGTTCCGGAAGAATGTGTCCGGGATCCAGATCTTCCCCACCATGTTGCTATTGAGCATCAGCAGTTTCATGGAGCTGTTGAACTTCAGTCGGCTGTCGTACCACGTCTGAGCGAAGAATATGTCGATGGTGTACTCCTTCAAAATAAGACAAGCAAACACATTTAAAGGCATACTGAACTTTGTTTGAACATAATGTTGTATAGCTACCTGGCACCAATATTAGTCATACTATTCACGCTCACCTTTATGAGTTGCTCCAGTGGTCAGAAACTGACCAACGAAGAATAAATGTTTTTTCTCTCTCCATTCACTTCCATTGCATGGCGAAAAAGGTCTCAAAAGCACACTTTTAGCACATAAATGAATGAAAACAACGAGGATTATGCTGATGTAAAAAATTACGACATCCAGTACCGAACGTTTGAAACTTCTGAACCAATTTTTGATTGATTGAAGAACAATTTTCTGAGAACTAGCAGCTGTTGCTAGCTTCGTTGTTGTTCGGTTTGTTTAATGACGCATGCTTCAGGAAGTGAGTGGGACTGATATGGTGCTTGAACGAAACAAGAAAGTTAATAAGCTAACAACCGGATCTTCTTCCAAACCTTTGTATGGAAAAAGTGTCAGATATCGTGAATGGAGCTTGTAATCTTTTCAAACGTTCGGTTCTGGATGTCGTGATTTTATATATCAGCATAATCCGCGTTGTTCGCATTCGTTTATGTGCTAAAATTGTGCTTTTGTGACCTGTTTCGCCATGCAACGGGAGTGAATGGAGAGAGAAAAAATTTCATTCTTCGTTGGTCAGTTTCTGACCACTGGAGCAACTCATGAAGATGAGTGTGAATATTATGACTAATATCAGTGCCAGGTAGCTATACAACATTATGTTCAAACAAAGTTCAGTATGCCTTTAATGAGTGCACCACCATCAGAAGGCCGGGCACATACTTTTCTGTACAGGTATAAAATATGAAACTAATTATGCTGGTGTTTCTTGTTTTTATGCATGCTGATGGGAGGGCCAGTATCTCCAGAGTTATGAACACAATTTAAAACGGACTTCCTGAATCTACCATCTGTTCACAGGCTTTGAACAAGAGAAAACTGGCTCACCATATTGATGGCGTCGACAGGTCCGATGCTGTTGACGTACACGGCGGTCTCGATAACAGTTGGCTTCACTGTAAAAGATTGCACCGCTCAGTGAGAATGTGGTTTTAACCATTAGAAAATAAATCCACATTTTACGGTGGTATCTGTCAGAGACACCTTGGTGTTTAAAACCTCTTCAATTATAGCATCAAAGGAGAAGCTCCTTATGTGGCCTGATCAATGTGTGCTGTGAATCTGCTTTCAGGTCATTTGAAGTCACTTATTTTACCTGTCTCCAGTGCTGGAATTCAGGAGCTAATAAACTTAATTATTTGCACAGTAGTATTGGCTTTAAATCCATAATTAACTGGCTCTGTTACAGCAGTAAACTCTTGGGAAACTCAAACATATGTGAGTGTAGAGCTCTGTTACAGATCATTGGTCAGCACAATCGGTTTTCTGTTCAAAAGACCTCCGCCTGAATTCAATCATCCCAGTTTTCCTTTAACATTAGATGCAAACTTATTATTTTCTGCACAAAGAGCTTGGTGAGTTCAGCAAAAGCCGAAAATAACTTTCCAAACTTATTCATGAAGAAAAAAAAAGTCACACTTGGACGTTCTTGCAACTCAAAGTCAAAGTTGAACCCAGGCTCACACATGTTGATTACATATGTTCTGTTAGATTCTAAATTATAGAAATGAATATGACATAAAAACATAAGAATTAGGCTGTGATTTAATCAAAAATTTGTCCTTAACTTTGATTAACAATTAAAAGGAAACATTATTTGTTTTCTTCACAGAGTTGAGCAATCACTAAAAGTAACAAAAAAAAGTGTAGTGCTTATGTGTACTTGTACATCAAAGAATACTGTTGATTGAATACAGGCCTAAAACCATGTTAAATATGTGACCGGTATTCAATCAACATTTGTCCTCAATTCTAACATACAAGTAAACACAAGCATTAAGTTTCTTTTTTAAATATGTTGCTTATCGAGTTGGTTTAAACAATTGCTAAACCAGCAAAAGTGTGTTTGTGAAGACGATAATATGGATAAGCATTTAATTGTAAGTCAAAGTTATGGACAAGTGTTGATTGAATCCAGGCCTGTTTGTCTGAATTCGCTAACCTCCAATGTCAGGCCGCAGTTTGTTGTCATATTCCAGCAGCAGTTTGTTTAGGATCAAGGTGACGTCGCTCTCATAAACCTTCGGCGACAATACCCAAGTTTTATTTATTGGGACATCTTCATAGTCTTCCTCCTCCAACTTGTTTGGCCCAAACGTCTCACTTCAAGAATAAAATAAAAACAACTGATCTGTGTTCAGGTACTCATTAGCACACCCCAATTAATGTCACCTCAGGGGTCCACACAGTTAACCTTTATTTATACAGGGTAGGTTGACTGAGCATGGATGCTCTTTTACTGTAATGCCCCACTGTAATGCCCCACTGTAATGCCCTTCTGTAATGCCTCTTTTTCCACACAATTAGTGCAGTGTGCAGTGAGACACAGTGAGTGTGCCTTTGCAGTCCAATGGCAAAAAGTAAAAAGAGCCCTGAGAGAGCGCAAAGGGTACGAGGCTGACAATGGCCTCCCTTCATCAGTGTGCCACACACACACGCACACACACACACACGGACACACACGCACACAGACACACACAAACACACACGCAGACATGGAGGCATACACACACACGCACACACACAAACACACACGGAGGCACACACACGGACACACACAAACACACACGCAGACATGGAGGCATACACACACACGCACACACACAAACACACACGGAGGCACACACACACACACACACACACACGCACACACACACACAGTAGTAGTGTCACAGTAGAGTGCTGATTCTTACAGTAGAGTGCTGATGCTTACAGTAGAGTGCTGATTCTTACAGTAGAGTGCTGATTCTTACAGTAGAGTGCTGATTCTTACAGTAGAGTGCTGATTCTTACAGTAGAGTGCTGATGCTTACAGTAGAGTGCTGATTCTTACAGTAGAGTGCTGATGCTTACAGTAGAGTGCTGATTCTTACAGTAGAGTGCTGATGCTTACAGTAGAGTGCTGATGCTTACAGTAGAGTGCTGATTCTTACAGTAGAGTGCTGATGCTTACAGTAGAGTGCTGATTCTTACAGTAGAGTGCTGATTCTTACAGTAGAGTGCTGATGCTTACAATAAAGTGCTGATGCTTACAATAGAGTGCTGATGCTTACAGTAGAGTGCTGATTCTTACAGTAGAGTGCTGATTCTTACAGTAGAGTGCTGATTCTTACAGTAGAGTGCTGATGCTTACAATAGAGTGCTGATTCTTACAGTAGAGTGCTGATGCTTACAGTAGAGTGCTGATTCTTACAGTAGAGTGCTGATGCTTACAATAAAGTGCTGATGCTTACAATAGAGTGCTGATTCTTACAGTAGAGTGCTGATGCTTACAGTAGAGTGCTGATTCTTACAGTAGAGTGCTGATGCTTACAATAGAGTGCTGATTCTTACAGTAGAGTGCTGATGCTTACAGTAGAGTGCTGATTCTTACAGTAGAGTGCTGATTCTTACAGTAGAGTGCTGATTCTTACAGTAGAGTGCTGATGCTTACAATAGAGTGCTGATTCTTACAGTAGAGTGCTGATGCTTACAGTAGAGTGCTGATTCTTACAGTAGAGTGCTGATTCTTACAGTAGAGTGCTGATGCTTACAATAAAGTGCTGATGCTTACAATAGAGTGCTGATTCTTACAGTAGAGTGCTGATGCTTACAGTAGAGTGCTGATTCTTACAGTAGAGTGCTGATGCTTACAATAGAGTGCTGATTCTTACAGTAGAGTGCTGATGCTTACAGTAGAGTGCTGATTCTTACAGTAGAGTGCTGATTCTTACAGTAGAGTGCTGATGCTTACAATAAAGTGCTGATGCTTACAATAGAGTGCTGATTCTTACAGTAGAGTGCTGATGCTTACAGTAGAGTGCTGATTCTTACAGTAGAGTGCTGATGCTTACAATAGAGTGCTGATTCTTACAGTAGAGTGCTGATTCTTACAGTAGAGTGCTGATTCTTACAGTAGAGTGCTGATGCTTACAATAAAGTGCTGATGCTTACAATAGAGTGCTGATTCTTACAGTAGAGTGCTGATGCTTACAGTAGAGTGCTGATTCTTACAGTAGAGTGCTGATGCTTACAATAGAGTGCTGATTCTTACAGTAGAGTGCTGATTCTTACAGTAGAGTGCTGATTCTTACAGTAGAGTGCTGATGCTTACAATAAAGTGCTGATGCTTACAGTAGAGTGCTGATTCTTACAGTAGAGTGCTGATGCTTACAGTAGAGTGCTGATTCTTACAGTAGAGTGCTGATGCTTACAGTAGAGTGCTGATGCTTACAATAGAGTGCTGATTCTTACAGTAGAGTGCTGATTCTTACAGTAGAGTGCTGATGCTTACAGTAGAGTGCTGATTCTTACAGTAGAGTGCTGATGCTTACAATAAAGTGCTGATGCTTACAGTAGAGTGCTGATGCTTACAGTAGAGTGCTGATTCTTACAGTAGAGTGCTGATGCTTACAGTAGAGTGCTGATGCTTACAATAAAGTGCTGATGCTTACAGTAGAGTGCTGATGCTTACAGTAGAGTGCTGATTCTTACAGTAGAGTGCTGATGCTTACAGTAGAGTGCTGATGCTTACAGTAGAGTGCTGATGCTTACAGTAGAGTGCTGATGCTTACAATAAAGTGCTGATGCTTACAGTAGAGTGCTGATGCTTACAGTAGAGTGCTGATGCTTACAGTAGAGTGCTGATGCTTACAGTAGAGTGCTGATGCTTACAATAAAGTGCTGATGCTTACAGTAGAGTGCTGATGCTTACAGTAGAGTGCTGATGCTTACAGTAGAGTGCTGATGCTTACAGTAGAGTGCTGATGCTTACAATAAAGTGCTGATGCTTACAGTAGAGTGCTGATGCTTACAGTAGAGTGCTGATTCTTACAGTAGAGTGCTGATGCTTACAGTAGAGTGCCGATGCTTACAGTAGAGTGCTGATGCTTACAGTAGAGTGCTGATGCTTACAATAGAGTGCTGATGCTTACAGTAGAGTGCTGATGCTTACAGTAGAGTGCTGATTCTTACAGTAGAGTGCTGATGCTTACAATAAAGTGCTGATTCTTACAGTAGAGTGCTGATGCTTACAGTAGAGTGCTGATTCTTACAGTAGAGTGCTGATGCTTACAATAGAGTGCTGATGCTTACAGTAGAGTGCTGATGCTTACAGTAGAGTGCTGATTCTTACAGTAGAGTGCTGATGCTTACAGTAGAGTGCTGATGCTTACAATAGAGTGCTGATGCTTACAGTAGAGTGCTGATGCTTACAGTAGAGTGCTGATGCTTACAGTAGAGTGCTGATTCTTACAGTAGAGTGCTGATGCTTACAATAAAGTGCTGATTCTTACAGTAGAGTGCTGATGCTTACAGTAGAGTGCTGATTCTTACAGTAGAGTGCTGATGCTTACAATAGAGTGCTGATGCTTACAATAGAGTGCTGATGCTTACAGTAGAGTGCTGATGCTTACAGTAGAGTGCTGATGCTTACAGTAGAGTGCTGATTCTTACAGTAGAGTGCTGATGCTTACAATAAAGTGCTGATGCTTACAGTAGAGTGCTGATGCTTACAGTAGAGTGCTGATTCTTACAGTAGAGTGCTGATTCTTACAGTAGAGTGCTGATTCTTACAGTAGAGTGCTGATTCTTACAGTAGAGTGCTGATGCTTACAGTAGAGTGCTGATGCTTACAGTAGAGTGCTGATTCTTACAGTAGAGTGCTGATTCTTACAGTAGAGTGCTGATGCTTACAATAAAGTGCTGATGCTTACAATAAAGTGCTGATGCTTACAGTAGAGTGCTGATGCTTACAATAGAGTGCTGATTCTTACAGTAGAGTGCTGATGCTTACAGTAGAGTGCTGATTCTTACAGTAGAGTGCTGATGCTTACAGTAGAGTGCTGATGCTTACAATAAAGTGCTGATGCTTACAGTAGAGTGCTGATGCTTACAATAGAGTGCTGATTCTTACAGTAGAGTGCTGATGCTTACAGTAGAGTGCTGATGCTTACAGTAGAGTGCTGATGCTTACAGTAGAGTGCTGATTCTTACAGTAGAGTGCTGATGCTTACAATAAAGTGCTGATGCTTACAGTAGAGTGCTGATGCTTACAGTAGAGTGCTGATGCTTACAGTAGAGTGCTGATTCTTACAGTAGAGTGCTGATTCTTACAGTAGAGTGCTGATGCTTACAGTAGAGTGCTGATGCTTACAATAAAGTGCTGATGCTTACAGTAGAGTGCTGATGCTTACAGTAGAGTGCTGATGCTTACAGTAGAGTGCTGATGCTTACAGTAGAGTGCTGATGCTTACAGTAGAGTGCTGATGCTTACAGTAGAGTGCTGATTCTTACAGTAGAGTGCTGATGCTTACAGTAGAGTGCTGATGCTTACAATAAAGTGCTGATGCTTACAGTAGAGTGCTGATGCTTACAGTAGAGTGCTGATTCTTACAGTAGAGTGCTGATGCTTACAATAAAGTGCTGATGCTTACAATAAAGTGCTGATGCTTACAGTAGAGTGCTGATTCTTACAGTAGAGTGCTGATGCTTACAATAGAGTGCTGATTCTTACAGTAGAGTGCTGATGCTTACAGTAGAGTGCTGATTCTTACAGTAGAGTGCTGATGCTTACAATAGAGTGCTGATTCTTACAGTAGAGTGCTGATGCTTACAGTAGAGTGCTGATTCTTACAGTAGAGTGCTGATGCTTACAGTAGAGTGCTGATGCTTACAGTAGAGTGCTGATTCTTACAGTAGAGTGCTGATGCTTACAATAAAGTGCTGATGCTTACAGTAGAGTGCTGATTCTTACAGTAGAGTGCTGATGCTTACAATAGAGTGCTGATTCTTACAATAGAGTGCTGATTCTTACAGTAGAGTGCTGTAACTCTACTATAACTATATATCTATAACGGACTGTCCCCACAATTTACACACACAGGACACGTCTATAACTGACTGTCCTCACAAGACACACACACAGGACACATCTATAACTGGGTGTGCCCACAAGACACACACACAAGACACATCTATAACGGACTGTCCTCACATGACACACACACAGGACACATCTATAACTGACTGTCCTCACAAGACACACACACAGGACACATCTATAACTGGGTGTTCCCACAAGTCACACACACAGTACACATCTATAACTGACTGTCCTCACATGACACACACACAGGACACATCTATAACTGGGTGTTCCCACAAGACACACACACACAGGACACATCTATAACTGGGTGTGCCCACAAGTCACACATACAAGAAATATCTATAACTGACGGTCCTCACAAGACACACACACAAGACACATCTATAACTGACTGTCCTCACATGACACACACACAGGACACATCTATAACTGGGTGTGCCCACAAGTCACACATACAAGAAACATCTATAACTGACTGTCCTCACAAGACACACACACACAGGACACATCTATAACTGGGTGTGCCCACAAGTCACACATACAAGAAACATCTATAACTGACGGTCCTCACAAGACACACACACAGGACACATCTATAACTGGGTGTTCCCACAAGACACACACACACAGGACACATCTATAACTGGGTGTGCCCACAAGTCACACATACAAGAAATATCTATAACTGACGGTCCTCACAAGACACACACACAAGACACATCTATAACTGACTGTCCTCACATGACACACACACAGGACACATCTATAACTGACTGTCCTCACATGACACACACACAGGACACATCTATAACTGACTGTCCTCACAAGACACACACACACAGGACACGTCTATAACTGACTGTCCTCACAAGACACACACACACAGGACACATCTATAACTGACTGTACTCACAAGTCACACACACAAGACACATCTATAACTGATGGTCCCCAAAAGTCACACACACAGGACAATGTTTTGGCCAGGGAAGAGGGAGGTCCTTGGATTTGTTCTGTTGAATAGCTATGTGATTAAGTATGTATTTAATTTGAGGCTTTTATTTAAAACAGAAAAGTAGACTCTACGCAATATAAGCAGGTGGTGGCCACAGACCATTTATCTCTCCTTATCTCTTCCCGACTGATTTTTCTCTAGTTTTGCATTTTGCTAGTGCCCTTGTCACTACTGGTAGCATGAGGCGGTACCTGCAGCCCATTGAAGTTGCACAGGTAGTCCAGCACATCCATACATGCTGTCACAAGAAGGTTTGCTGAGTCTCCCAGCACAGTCTCAAGAGCGTGGAGGAGATACCGGGAGATGGGCCATTACACGAGAAGAGATGGACAGGGCCGTAGAAGGGCAAAAACCCAGCGGCAGGACCGGTATCTGCTCTGTTGTGTGAGGAGGAACAGTAGGAGCACTGCCAGAGCCCTACAAAATGACCTCCAGTGGGCTACTCGTGTGCATGTTTTTAACCAAACTGTCAGAAACAGACTCCATGAGGGTGACATGAGGGCCCGACGTCCTGTAGTGGGACCTGTGCTCACAGCCCAGCACCGAGCAGCTCGATTGGCATTTGCCAGAGAACACCAGAATTGGCAGGTTCGCCATTGGCGCCCCGTTCTCTTCACAGATGAGAGCAGGTTCACACTGAGCACATGTGACAGACGTGAGTTTGGAGTTTGGAGACGCCGTGGCGAACGTTATGCTGCCTGCAACATCATCAAGCATGACCGGTTTGGTTTTAATTGTCTTGGTGTTATACTGCGATGATTAAGTGGTCGCTTAATGTTTTTGAGCAGTATATATATATAGATACAGTGCCCTCCACTATTATTATCACCTTTTACAATGTGGCATGCAGCCATTTGTTCCAAACTGTGAGACATGTTTGTTTGCAGTGAAACGCTTGTTTTGCTGGAGTGCTCAGGGCATTCACTGTTATTTCTGACAGTGATGAATGAAACAAATGAATTAATATTTTACCTGCTACTGCCTCTGTTGGGCTTAACTGCCTCTGGTGGGCTTTAATTTCCTCTGGTGGGCTTAACTGCCTCTAGTGGGCTTGTACTGCCTTGGCAGAATAACCCATTTTGT
Source organism: Ilyophis sp. 1 JC-2022 (assembly GCA_022702515.1). Lineage (NCBI taxonomy): Eukaryota > Metazoa > Chordata > Actinopteri > Anguilliformes > Synaphobranchidae > Ilyophis > Ilyophis sp. 1 JC-2022. Next base: position 46,625 of record JAKUDI010000020.1, on the reverse strand, counting down.
TGTTGAAGTAATAAATAATAAGAAATTAAATAATTTGACACTACTATATCCAAAGAGCATGGCAGTAGAGGAATGACTAGCCAACAAGCAGTCCAATATGACCATTTGTCAAGCTATATCCATTCACTTCAAAAATATATTCTTTATTATATATCCATATTCAGATTTATTTGCAATCTGTTCACAGAATATTGTGCGGTGTAAGCCTTTATATTATTTTATTTTCTACTCAAGTTGTAAACACTGTCTATATTTTTCTCAGCACTTTTTTCTTTTTTAAAGATTTATTTTAAAAATAAACTTCAGATTGATTTTTATATATACTCAAACTCTGCAGTCCCTCCAGATATGACATAGATGAGGCTTTTAAAGTCTTTGTTAAAAATCTGTTCTGTTCTGAGGGGAAATATCTCATTAAACTCCATGGGTGTCTAACATATGGGCCTGACCTTTTGGGCCTGACCTTTTGATGTGAGAACTGTTTGAGACCCCAGGCCTGGACTCTGCAATATCTTGCTGTCATTTGAACACAAGATGTGTGTAAAATTGCAGTTTTTATGATTTACTGACAGCCAGATTGCACAATGAGATAGATTACATGGGGATATTTCCGTGGGGCTGCAGTTACTGAAATCTCAAAGCCTTCCATGCAAGGCACCAGTACATTATGGACAGTTCTGGGACACTGACATGTTCTGAGACAGACCGACATACAGGGTCACATGGGGTGTAATTACACATGGGGTGTAAAGCAGGCCGCGCGGGGCACACGGGAGCGTCCGCTAATAAACACAGGGGCAAAATACCGCCAACATGGAGAGGCCGGGATCGTCTGCTAATAAACACAGGGGCAAAATACAACCAACATGGAGAGGCCGGGATCGTCCGCTAATAAACACAGGGGCAAAATACCGCCAACATGGAGAGGCCAGAATCATCCGTTAATAAACACAGGGGCAAAATACAGCCAACATGGAGAGGCCGGGATCGTCCGCTAATAAACACAGGGGCAATATACCGCCAACATGGAGAGGCCAGGATCATCCGCTAATAAACACAGGGGCAAAATACAGCCAACATGGAGAGGCCGGGATCGTCCGCTAATAAACACAGGGGCAAAATACCGCCAACATGGAGAGGCCAGAATCATCCGCTAATAAACACAGGGGCAAAATACTGCCAACATGGAGAGGCCGGGATCGTCCGCTAATAAACACAGGGGCAAAATACCGCCAACATGGAGAGGCCAGAATCATCCGCTAATAAACACAGGGGCAAAATACTGCCAACATGGAGAGGCCGGGATCGTCCGTTAATAAACACAGGGGCAAAATACCGCCAACATGGAGGCCAGAATCATCCGTTAATAAACACAGGGGCAAAATACAGCCAACATGGAGAGGCCGGGATCGTCCGCTAATAAACACAGGGGCAAAATACCGCCAACATGTAGAGGCCAGAATCATCCGCTAATAAACACAGGGGCAAAATACTGCCAACATGGAGAGGCCGGGATCGTCCGCTAATAAACACAGGGGCAAAATACCGCCAACATGGAGAGGCCAGAATCATCCGCTAATAAACACAGGGGCAAAATACCGCCAACATGGAGAGGCCAGAATCATCCGCTAATAAACACAGGGGCAAAATACCGCCAACATGGAGAGGCCGGGATCGTCCGTTAATAAACACAGGGGCAAAATACCGCCAACATGGAGAGGCCGGGATCATCCGTTAATAAACACAGGGGCAAAATACCGGGGGTGACCCAATCAAACACCATAACTAACCCAATCAAACACTATAACTAACCCAACCAAACACCATAACTAACCCAACCAAACACCATAACTAACCCAATCAAACACCATAACTAACCCAATCAAACACTATAACTAACCCAATCAAACACCATAACTAACCCAATCAAACACTATAACTAACCCAATCAAACACTATAACTAACCCAATAAAACACCATAACTAACCCAACCAAACACTATAACTAACCCAATCAAACACTATAACTAACCCAATCAAACACCATAACAAACCCAATCAAACACCATAACTAACCCAATCAAAGGGTTGATGTTGCACACAAACTCGACTGAGTGTTGGAGGCTCGCTCATTGTCCTGTGGGAAATATTGCTGATGCATATATATATATATGTTGGCATGAGTGAAAATGGTGGGCTAAACACATGCGCATACAATACACTCATAATCTTATCACAGAAATAAGGGAAAGATCACTGTGAGTGTCACACATGTATGTATCAATACAGTCTTTCACAAAATACTGCCAGAATTAAATAAGAAACATCTTGGGTTGTTTGCTTCTGGGGTCTTACTTAATTGTACGTGATCACAGGCAAGCTTTATTTTTTACTGCGTGGAGAAAAATTAGCTGACTATGATATTTCACCATATGTGATATTACAGTTGCCAATTACATAAAGGGATCATCTCATCCTTAACCATAAATCATTTGACTTATTTTTCAGGGGGTGTGTGGGACGGGGCGGGTCGGGGCGCAGCTGGACATTGCTACGGAGACACATACAACCAATAAACTTTTGCCGCAGATCTAGAACATACCGGAATAACTCAAACACATTCCTGGCATGCTGACACGTTCTAGACACGCCGGTCACATAGGACAAGCTTCCGTATAGGCTCGTTATTAATGATCACTTTTCTTTAATTTACCGACAAAAACTAAAATATGTATCATAAATATGTAAAAAAAAACGTGGTGTACTACCCGCTCGTGGATGCGCTAATTAAACAAATTGTACAGACAAGTCCACGAATGAAAGCGCTGATGGTCTGATTTGGCGCATAATTCGTATTCTACACAAGTACGTTGATCTTAATGAACGAGGTGGCTTCTGCAGCCCAAGGTTGTCCCTCTTCCTGAAGTGACATTGCCTAATAAAACAGAAACGGAGCGAAACGGAAACACACACACAGACACACAGACACACACACACACAAAGCTGCAATATTTGGTTTCTGTGATAAAGGCAGAAGGAACTCGAATCAATTTCGATCAACCAATTGTGCGCTTTTCCAGTATTGCAGACACAAGTGTCTATAGGATTTATCTACCACGTTTTTGTTGCAAGATTGTGTAGCGATTTTGTATTATTACAGTAACGAAACGCTGAAAACATAGGGTTAACCAGGAAACGTTCAAGCCAATTCATACGATCTACGTTCGCTTGAAGATGCACATGCATAATAGATATTTACTTAAAACTGCCCAACCCTGTTGAATAAAAACGCATCACTCTTCGGCATGCACCTCAAACAGCAGCCTTTGTCAAAAACACATTTCTGCTATCTTTTTACCCCCTCTAACGCCAAACTTACCAGACTCCTAGGCAAGCTAGAAACAGGCAAACAAGCAGCACTTTTCCTCCGAAACGATGCAGCCGAACCCCCGAACGGAGCGCAAAATCCCCACTGTTCATGTTATTTTTTTTATTATTGGAAATGTGGTGTCAGGAAAAGAAAACCACGCAAATATATTCCCTTTCTACTTCTTCAACTGTTTTAGTGTTATTCAGCAGGGAGCGGGCAGGGTACGGATCTGTGGATTGACAGTTCAATCCACCAATCGGTGTATTTGAGTGTTGCATACATTATTTTTTATAGTATCGCGCTCCAGTAAGGTGAGGCGGTGGGCAGAGACAGACACCCTATATGATTTGCAGAAGCCAGCTTTCAGTATCCCCGATGTAACGAGCTCCAGCGCGTGATGAGCATCAGCGCTGAGCTGCGCTGTAGGGGTACTTCATAATCTTCGCGCATCGTCTGCACGCCGACCGCGTGACAGGTCTCGGCTATCGCTGATGAAGAGATTTGAATGTGTATGTCTTGGGTGTGTAAAGTGCCAACGCGAACGCTTCTCACACCAATCAATCAATTAATCAATCAATCAATCAATCAATCAATCAATCGGTGTTGTTCATTAATACATTGAGTTCTGCAAAATACTACACGTGTAGCTACATGAATGATCACAAAGTATATGAATAATCAACACAAGTGGAAATGTCCATCTTATTTTTAATCTTTAACTTGATTTAATCATTATTAATAATAATAATCATCATCATGAATCTTTATGTACAAACGTATAACAGAAATGGCAAATTCATGAATGGCAAATTTATTTTCAAGAAAAGGTGTAAACTGAACAAACTGCAGCATTTTTCTTAGATTTGCCTTCAGCTTTGAAATGAATCAAACGAGATCAAGGGAATAATTGTACCAGATATTTAGTATGCAGGCAGTGGGAAGCACAGGGGGGGGGGGGGGGGGTGAGTGTTTGTGTTTGGGGAGGGGGGTTGGGCCAAGGGAGGAGAGGTGTGTTTGTGTGTGTGTGTGTGTGGGGGGGGGGGGGGGGTGTACGTGAACAGTTGTGATGATATGTTACCATGGCAATCCCTGCCATTCACATTCTGGTAGACTGGTATGCTGGCTGGCATTCTCCCCTCACAAGCATTAGAAAAATAATAAACACCTGGTGTAGTCACACTGGACTCAGTCTGCAATTTATATTCAGGTTCTCATAACAATAATTCTATAATGAGTGTCCTGGTCAAATGTATATCCATTCTGGGTTGCTTATGTTTTTTGGCAGAATTTCAATATCCCATTGCAATCATTAACTGTATCTCAGTGTGACAACAGAAACATAAATATGGATTATGGATTATGGTTTGGTTTGGGGTTGGAAAGTTTATTTTGCCTCTTGCTAATAGACACATGGCAAGCACTCAAGTGGAGCAGATCAATACCGTACTGAGCAGCTTTATTGAAGAACCAAATCATTCAGTAAAATGTATCCCTTCCTTTTCCAGAGTCTGCTTGATGGAATGGGGAGTTTATCTTGTATAACGCTGGAGCTAAATCTATAAAATCTGTATTCAGTTCAGAGATTTTGTTTAAAAAATTTTTTTTAGTTGAACTGTGAACTGGGCCCTGTACAGAGCATGGTAGACTAAGCCCTGTACAGAGCATGGTAGACTAAGCCCTGTACAGAGCATGGCAGACTAAGCCCTGGACAGAGCATGGTAGACTAAGCCCTGGACAGAGCATGGTAGACTAAGCCCTGTACAGAGCATGGTAGACTAAGCCCTGGACAGGGCATGGTAGACTAAGCCCTGTACAGAGCATGGTAGACTAAGCCCTGTACAGAGCATGGCAGACTAAGCCCTGGACAGGGCATGGTAGACTAAGCCCTGTACAGAGCATGGTAGACTAAAGCCCTGGACAGAGCATGGTAGACTAAGCCCTGTACAGGGCATGGTAGACTAAGCCCTGTACAGAGCATGGCAGACTAAGCCCTGTACATAGCATGGCAGACTAAGCCCTGGGCAGAGCATGGTAGACTAAGCCCTGGACAGAGCATGGTAGACTAAGCCCTGTACAGAGCATGGTAGACTAAGCCCTGTACAGAGCATGGTAGACTAAGCCCTGTACAGAGCATGGTAGACTAAGCCCTGTACAGGGCATGGTAGACTAAGCCCTGTACAGAGCATGGTAGACTAAGCCCTGGACAGAGCATGGTAGACTAAGCCCTGTACAGGGCATGGTAGACTAAGCCCTGTACAGAGCATGGTAGACTAAGCCCTGTACAGAGCATGGTAGACTAAGCCCTGGACAGAGCATGGTAGACTAAGCCCTGTACAGAGCATGGTAGACTAAGCCCTGTACAGGGCATGGTAGACTAAGCCCTGTACAGAGCATGGTAGACTAAGCCCTGTACAGAGCATGGTAGACTAAGCCCTGTACAGAGCATGGTAGACTAAGCCCTGGACAGAGCATGGTAGACTAAGCCCTGTACAGAGCATGGTAGACTAAGCCCTGGGCAGAGCATGGTAGACTAAGCCCTGGACAGAGCATGGTAGACTAAGCCCTGTACAGAGCATGGTAGACTAAGCCCTGTACAGGGCATGGTAGACTAAGCCCTGTACAGGGCATGGTAGACTAAGCCCTGTACAGAGCATGGTAGACTAAGCCCTGTACAGAGCATGGTAGACTAAGCCCTGTACAGAGCATGGTAGACTAAGCCCTGTACAGAGCATGGTAGACTAAGCCCTGGACAGAGCATGGTAGACTAAGCCCTGTACAGAGCATGGTAGACTAAGCCATGCACAGAGCATGGCAGACTAAGCCCTGTACAGAGCATGGCAGACTAAGCCCTGTACAGAGCATGGTAGACTAAGCCCTGGACAGAGCATGGTAGACTAAGCCCTGTACAGAACATGGTAGACTAAGCCCTGGACAGAGCATGGTAGACTAAGCCCTGCACAGAGCATGGCAGACTAAGCCCTGTACAGAGCATGATAGACTAAGCCCTGTACAGAGCATGGTAGACTAAGCCCTGTACAGAGCATGGTAGACTAAGCCCTGTACAGAGCATGGTAGACTAAGCCCTGTACAGAGCATGGTAGACTAAGCCCTGGACAGAGCATGGTAGACTAAGCCCTGTACAGAACATGGTAGACTAAGCCCTGTACAGAGCATGGTAGACTAAGCCCTGCACAGAGCATGGCAGACTACGCCCTGTACAGAGCATGGTAGACTAAGCCCTGCCCAGAGCATGGTAGACTAAGCCCTGTACAGAGCATGGTAGACTAAGCCCTGGGCAGAGCATGGTAGACTAAGCCCTGTACAGAGCATGGTAGACTAAGCCCTGGGCAGAGCATGGTAGACTAAGCCCTGGACAGAGCATGATAGACTAAGCCCTGTACAGAGCATGGTAGACTAAGCCCTGTACATAGCATGGCAGACTAAGCCCTGCACAGAGCATGGCAGACTACGCCCTGTACAGAGCATGGTAGACTAAGCCCTGCCCAGAGCATGGTAGACTAAGCCCTGTACAGAGCATGGTAGACTAAGCCCTGGGCAGAGCATGGTAGACTAAGCCCTGTACAGAGCATGGTAGACTAAGCCCTGGGCAGAGCATGGTAGACTAAGCCCTGGACAGAGCATGGTAGACTAAGCCCTGTACAGAGCATGGTAGACTAAGCCCTGTACATAGCATGGCAGACTAAGCCCTGGGCAGAGCATGGTAGACTAAGCCCTGGACAGAGCATGGTAGACTAAGCCCTGTACAGAGCATGGTAGACTAAGCCCTGTACAGAGCATGGTAGACTAAGCCCTGTACAGAGCATGGTAGACTAAGCCCTGTACAGAGCATGGTAGACTAAGCCCTGGGCAGAGCATGGTAGACTAAGCCCTGGACAGAGCATGGTAGACTAAGCCCTGTACAGAGCATGGTAGACTAAGCCCTGTACAGAGCATGGCAGACTAAGCCCTGTACATAGCATGGCAGACTAAGCCCTGGGCAGAGCATGGTAGACTAAGCCCTGGACAGAGCATGGTAGACTAAGCCCTGTACAGAGCATGGTAGACTAAGCCCTGTACAGAGCATGGTAGACTAAGCCCTGTACAGAGCATGGTAGACTAAGCCCTGTACAGAGCATGGTAGACTAAGCCCTGTACAGAGCATGGAAGACTAAGCCCTGTACAGAGCATGGTAGACTAAGCCCTGGACAGAGCATGGTAGACTAAGCCCTGTACAGGGCATGGTAGACTAAGCCCTGTACAGAGCATGGTAGACTAAGCCCTGGACAGAGCATGGTAGACTAAGCCCTGTACAGAGCATGGTAGACTAAGCCCTGTACAGAGCATGGTAGACTAAGCCCTGTACAGAGCATGGTAGACTAAGCCCTGTACAGAGCATGGTAGACTAAGCCCTGGACAGAGCATGGTAGACTAAGCCCTGTACAGAGCATGGTAGACTAAGCCCTGGGCAGAGCATGGTAGACTAGGCCCTGGACAGAGCATGGTAGACTAAGCCCTGTACAGAGCATGGTAGACTAAGCCCTGTACAGAGCATGGTAGACTAAGCCCTGGGCAGAGCATGGTAGACTAAGCCCTGGACAGAGCATGGTAGACTAAGCCCTGTACAGAGCATGGTAGACTAAGCCCTGTACAGAGCATGGCAGACTAAGCCCTGTACATAGCATGGCAGACTAAGCCCTGGGCAGAGCATGGTAGACTAAGCCCTGGACAGAGCATGGTAGACTAAGCCCTGTACAGAGCATGGTAGACTAAGCCCTGTACAGAGCATGGTAGACTAAGCCCTGGACAGAGCATGGTAGACTAAGCCCTGTACAGAGCATGGTAGACTAAGCCCTGGGCAGAGCATGGTAGACTAAGCCCTGGACAGAGCATGGTAGACTAAGCCCTGTACAGAGCATGGCAGACTAAGAAATAATTATATTATTAATGTATTCATTTGGTTTTATTATTAATGTTTTTATTCATCTTTATTTTTCTAGCTGGGGTGTTAGTTAGCACTTTAGTTAGCTGAATTGAGCAACATTTTAAAATAATTCTGTTAAGAATTCTGTTTAAGTCCACTCCACAAATATCAATATTATGCGATATTAAAATTCAGTATGTCCGCTACCCATGAAAATAATACAGTGTGCAGATATCATGTCATCCATCTCTAACCTACTACTCTTATGTTACAAAGCTGTATGTGCTAACACAGTAATCCTGCATTAAGAACCTGTTTGCCCTCTAACTGTAACACACTCATTTCTCATTTTGTATGCCAGGGGTGAGCAACTAAAAAATCAGATCATGTAAACGATTGGGCTAATTAAATATACACACCGGCCCGCGAGGCCTGGAGTTGCACACCCCTGATGTATGCACAGAGCTGCTCTTTTACGACTAGCAGCACCTTTGATTTTTAAACCTCTTCCCCATATTTTTTATTTGACTCTAATTTCTGGAACTGTCCCTAAGATATGGAAAGTGGCACAAGCTTTTACTGCAGTACAAAAGGCACTTATAAGCCTTAAACTTGTTCTTAATGCAGATAAGACCAAATGTATGCTATTCTCTAGAGCCCGCAACAATTGCCTTATAGGCCTGGATTTATATACCTTAAATGGCCTTCTAATTGAACGAGTTCCCTCCTGCAAATATCTTAATATTTTAATAAACTTTCTTTTAAAATTCAAATAAATAAACTTACTAAAAAGCTAAGAATAAAACTAGGTTTTTTTTATAGAAATAAATTATGTTTCACTTTTAACAGTAAGAAAATCATTGTACAATTCACATTTTTATCAGTTTTAGACTATGGAGATATAGTTTATATGCATGCATCTGCTACCACTCTAAAACCACTAGATGCAGTTTATCATAGCGCCCTCCACTTCATCACTAGTCAAATATTTACCACACATCATTGTCATATACCAAGGTGTTGGCTGGCCATCTCTTGCTAACCAGAGGAAAAAACACTGTTTGCTTTTTATCTACAAAGGACTGCTTCACAAATGACCATGTTATCTAGGATAACCCTAGATGTTCCATTTGTTGCATCCGAGTTAGGGAAAAATGCTTTTAGCTCTTATGCACCATACATGTGAAACAAGCATGTGAAATCAACGCTCTCTAAGACTGGACACATTGGTGGTCTTACAGAAATTCAAGTTGTTGGTGGAGCAATGGGTTATAGAGGCCTGCACATGTTTCATGTAATTAGTTAGCTTTCTCTGCTTTTTATCCTTTTCTATTGCATTTTGTCTATTGTTGTATTATTAGTGTGCTTAGTTTTGTAATCAAGGCTCTCTGACTGTAGTCTCAGTGAGATGATAAAATAAATCTCTGATAAAATAAAATAAAATACTAATAACACTTTGTGTTACATCCGCCGGTTCCTTCCAGTCCGCTTTCCTTTCCTTCTCCCTGTTTTCCCCATTCCTCTTGTTCCGTGTCATGTTTTTGCGTTTACCTTGTCTGCCTATTTCTTGTTGTGCAGGCTGGGCATGGCTTCCCCGATGTGTTCCTCATTATCACTCGACCTATCACTCACCCCCTCTGCTCACATTCCACACCCTCACCTCGTTATCTCATTAACTCCTGCATACATTCCTCACACACTTTAATTACCCTCATGCTTTCACACCTGCTTTTCCTCTATATAAGTTCCACTTTTTTGTTTGTCTTGTTGCCAGTTAATTCTGTCAAGTCAGTGTTTGTTTGATGTGTTTGTCTGCCTCTGTTGTGTATTGCTAATGTGTCCAGTCTGTTTTCAGTTCGCCCATCCTGCCTGCTTTCCTGTTCCAGCCCTCCCGCACTCGCCAACCTTGTATCCTGTGTCACTTCATCTGCCCTCTTGTCATTTGCCAGCCCCGCATCCTGACTGTCACCCAGCTCCCCTGTCTGCTTGCTTGTCTGCCAGTGCTACCAATAAAGTCACCCCTTTTTGGAGTTTTGCCTAAGTCCTGCATTTGGGTCCTTTCCAGTTTTGGAAATGTAACACTTTGGGCCTGATTTAGGCCTAAGACATTTAGCACATGCACAACCAATAATCTGACCAGTTATTGGTCATGGAATTTGTTTCACGCCAATCATTGGTTGTGTTATTAGTTTAGTGTGTGCTGAAAGGTTTGCGCATGCTAAATGTCTTAGTAAATTTGAGTAGAAGAACTGGCTTCCTGTACCGATAATGGAGCTGGCTATTGAGACGTGGTGGATTCTTTCAGAGCCAGTTTCTGTCATGGATTATATGTTCACACGCCTGTCCCCGAGGCTATCTGCCAGTGAAGAGGCAGCTGTGATTGTAGATGTCACATGTTAATAAATCAGCAGAAGAGGACATCTGATCCATACGGCTGTTCCTTCTGGCCCTTGATTTATGTAGCGGGTGAGTACGCAAACCAGTGTGTCTGACGGATGCAGTTTTTTTTTTTAATTGCCTCTATTTCATTCCAGCTTTCTGTTATTTTCTGGGAATATTGCCCTGGGGGGGGGAGGGGTTGCCCCTTCAGTTTTACCCCTTCAGTTTTACCCCTCTGTCTTCTCTGTTATCTTCAGTTCCCTTTTTAAGGAGCCGTTATGAATGATGTCTCACTGTTTACATGCTGTTCTTGGCTTGCTTGTTTTAACGGATTTCTTAAAATTTTGTGTGAAATATCAAATTCGCTGGGTATGGCTAACGATGCGCTGGGTTACAGATACGAATGCGCTGGGTATGGCTAACGATGCGCTGGGTTACAGATACGAATGCGCTGGGTATGGCTAACGATGCGCTGGGTTACAGATACGAATGCGCTGAGTATGGCTAACGATGCGCTGGGTTACAGATACGAATTCGCTGGGTATGGCTAACGATGCGCTGGGTTACAGATACGAATGCGCTGGGTATGGCTACCGATGCGCTGGGTTACAGATACGAATGCGCTGAGTATGGCTAACGATGCGCTGGGTTACAGATACGAATACGCTGGGTATGGCTAACGATGTGCTGGGTTACAGATATGAATGCGCTGGGTATGGCTAACGATGCGCTGGGTTACAGATACGAATGCGCTGGGTATGGCTAACGATGCGCTGGGTTACAGATACGAATGCGCTGGGTATGGCTAACGATGCGCTGGGTTACAGATATGAATGCGCTGGGTATGGCTAACGATGCGCTGGGTTACAGATACGAATGCGCTGGGTATGGCTAACGATGCGCTGGGTTACAGATACGAATACGCTGGGTATGGCTAACGATGCGCTGGGTTACAGATACGAATGCGCTGGGTATGGCTAACGATGCGCTGCTCACGGTGGTTCCCCAGGGGCAGAGGGGCTAAGCTGACGCAGGTCTCAGTAGAGATGTGTAACAGACACAACTCCATAAAGGGTGTCATTTCCAACGGTGGGAAAGGCGCCTACGTGCTTATATCCCAGGGTTCCAGGTTGGACAGACCTGTCGTTATCATGCACCGGTTTGAGCAGCCGTTTCATAAAATAATAATCATTATAATAATCAGAGAAAGATATTATGCCAGTCGGACTGCAGCTCATCTCTAAGACTGAGCCATTGCCCTCGTCTCCTTTATCAGGCTGCAGTTAATACGCTTATCCAGTTGCTAGGCAACCATATCAACGTCTTCTTCACGCTTGACTGCCGAAGTCTTGAGTGTCAGGCTTCCACTTCGCTCTTTTCTTCTTCTTTTCTTTCTACCTCAGCTTTGCTTTTCTTTCAGATCCGAGCGGAGCTGATGATTGGGATTGACACTCGACCCCAATAGTACCTTATTGACAAAAGAATATCAGTATATTAGGCCTCACTTTTAATTAATTCCCTCATTCTTTCAGTGAATAGTTACACTAAACACAACGATAACTGCACTGGTTTGTTTTATATAGTGTGAGTAATATTATTAGCTGATTTATACAAAAATCTTCTAAAAAAATATGGTTCAATATTGCAGAAAACTTTGCTTGCGTTGTGATCAATCATTTCTAAATAGAATGACAAAAATATATCCCAAGTGATAAAGAGCTATTAACAAAATCGCACCGTTTGCAAAGTTTGTTGCAGTAATTTATTATTCTAGGTTTCTTGGCGGAAAAGTGTGAACTCAGACCCAGCGTAACCTCACATCATATACAGAGATCTACTTATACAGTGGAAATGTCACTACGAGTGCGTCAGAGATGAGACCAAGGTGCTTGAGAAGAAAACCTGGCTCTACTTGCACTTGCACCCGATACTGTGGTCAGCAAAGTATTAATGACCAAAGGCAGCATATTTGCTTCAATGACTAATTATTAATAATTGATTGATTTATTACTAATTGGTGATTGATTATTAAGCCTAATGAACACAGGTGACCATGCTCACACATTCATATTTAGGGTGGCTTGGTGGTGCAGTGGTTAGCACTGTCACCTCACAGCAAGAAGGTACCAAGATTGAATCCCAGGAGCTTGCATGTTCTCCTCATGTCCGTGTGGGTTTCCATCGGGTTTCCTCCCACAGTCCAAAGACATGCAGGTTAGACTAATTGGCCATGTATGCGCTGTAATGAACCCGTCTATTCCTACCTCTTGCCCAATGCATGTTGGGATAGGTTCCAGTCCCCCCCCCCCCCCCCCCCCGTGACCCTGACCAGAAATAAGTGGCTTAGATATTAAATAATGCATGGATGGATTGGCACTCATATTTAATAGTATATATAATCAGGTCTGGATTAAAGAAAAACATAAATATCTGTTTGCAGTCGTTGCTGATTTGTGTCCCAGAGGAGAGGACAAAAATTCTCCTGCCTTTCTGTTCTCTGCTACATGCCTCCACTCTGATTCATGAACTGCGCCACACGCTCTGTTTATTAGAGACACAAGGCCACTACCACTGTCCAGTGTACTAAACCATTCTACTGTCCATGGTACTGAACACTACCACTGTCCAGTGTACTAAACCATTTTACTGTCTATGGCAGTGATTTTCAACCACTGTGCCGCGGCACACTAGTGTGCCGTGAGAGATCGTCAGGTGTGCCGTGGGAAATTATCTTATCCTATTAACTTCACTTAATTAGTAACACTTTTGGTTGGTGGTGTGACTCATGATTTTTTTTTATGTAAAAAATGTGCCTTGGCTCAAAAAAGGTTGAAAAACACTGGTCTATGGTACTGAACACTACCACTGTCCAGTGTACTAAACCATTCTACTGTCTATGGTACTGAACACTACCACTGTCCAGTGTACTAAACCATTCTACTGTCTATGGTACTGAACACTACCACTGTCCAGTGTACTAAACCATTCTACTGTATATGGTACTGAACACTACCACTGTCCAGTGTACTAAACCATTTTACTGTCCATGGTACTGAACACTACCACTGTCCAGTGTACTAAACCATTTTACTGTCTATGGCAGTGATTTTCAACCACTGTGCCGCGGCACACTAGTGTGCCGTGAGAGATCGTCAGGTGTGCCGTGGGAAATTATCTTATCCTATTAACTTCACTTAATTAGTAACACTTTTGGTTGGTGGTGTGACTCATGATTTTTTTTTATGTAAAAAATGTGCCTTGGCTCAAAAAAGGTTGAAAAACACTGGTCTATGGTACTGAACACTACCACTGTCCAGTGTACTAAACCATTCTACTGTCTATGGTACTGAACACTACCACTGTCCAGTGTACTAAACCATTCTACTGTCTATGGTACTGAACACTACCACTGTCCAGTGTACTAAACCATTCTACTGTATATGGTACTGAACACTACCACTGTCCAGTGTACTAAACCATTTTACTGTCCATGGTACTGAACACTACCACTGTCCAGTGTACTAAACCATTCTACTGTCTATGGTACTGAACACTATCACTGTCCAGTGTACTAAACCATTCTACTGTCTATGGTACTGAACACTACCACTGTCCAGTGTACTAAACCATTCTACTGTCTATGGTACTGAACACTACCACTGTCCAGTGTACTAAACCATTCTACTGTCTATGGTACTGAACACTACCACTGTCCAGTGTACTAAACCATTCTACTGTCTATGGTACTGAACACTACCACTGTCCAGTGTACTAAACCATTCTACTGTATATGGTACTGAACACTACCACTGTCCAGTGTACTAAACCATTTTACTGTCCATGGTACTGAACACTACCACTGTCCAGTGTACTAAACCATTCTACTGTCTATGGTACTGAACACTATCACTGTCCAGTGTACTAAACCATTCTACTGTCTATGGTACTGAACACTACCACTGTCCAGTGTACTAAACCATTCTACTGTCTATGGTACTGAACACTATCACTGTCCAGTGTACTAAACCATTCTACTGTCTATGGTACTGAACACTACCACTGTCCAGTGTACTAAACCATTTTACTGTCCATGGTACTGAACACTACCACTGTCCAGTGTACTAAACTATTCAACTATCTATGGTACTGAACACTACCACTGTCCAGTGTACTAAACCATTCTACTGTCCATGGTACTGAACACTACCACTGTCTAGTGTACTAAACCAGTTTACTGTCCATGGTACTGAACACTACCACTGTCTATTCTACTAAACAGTTGGCCATGGCACTGTTGCAAAGTGAACATTTTATGTATCATTAAAAAAAAAAGAGTTGTGGTATCACATTTTAATAAATACAACACCGCAGACTAGATGCAGAGATCTAAAGCTACAACAAAAACAATGTAAACATCCAAAAATACATAACAGATGTCCTTGATTGCAGTTGCAATAATTATCACATCCATCAATGAAACTGTGTGGGCCAGATCAGAACCTATTGGGCCAGATCAGAACCTATTGGGCCAGATAAGAACCTATTGGACCAGATCAGAAGCTATTGGGCCAGGCAAAAGTGCTTTTGTTCATCGAACCACTGCAGGTTTCCTTTTGCATATAATTGAGTTCAGATCTCTCAAATGTTCTTTAAAAAAACATCACGACACCAACAGTGATAGAAAATTGTTCTTACAATTAGAGGTTATATATTTCTTAACAGCTCAAAATAAATCTGCTGTCAATATTCATTTTATTATTACTATTTTACAGCGACAACTTTAATATTGTCTTGATATTGGGGCAGTAAGTAACAGACACATAATGTTATTGAAAGTTGATTTTTCAAACCGCCTCGCCAGCCACACGATAAGTGATTTAGTATCCAATCTGTCGGGGACAGTCCATATGCGAGCAGGGAGACGCGCGCAGTTTCGCTGTCTCTGCGCGTCACACGGCGGTATTGATTGGGGAGGAATCTCTGCGGAGTGCTGCGCTTATGCTCCGGGTCTCCCGCTGACACGGTCCGCCGCGCTGCTTCTGTAGACCGCTGAAGTCGTGCGGTTATTTGTGTTTAAGAAACACGGCTGTGTGCACCGGCGTCATTGCCGGGTGAGTAGGCGTTTCACCGATAGTTTCGCCAGAACCGAGCGGATGTTTGTTAAGGTGGGGAGGGTTTTGAGACTTTAGTATGTGAGGCTGTTCTGCAGTTTTACACAGTGTCTGTAAGAGGAATAATAATAATAATAATAATAATAATAATAATAATTATTATTATTATTATTATTATTATTATTCCATATATTCTGGGTGTTTAATGAACTTGGGGACTTTTAAAAGGCCGCCAACAAGCTCAATATCACAATATTATTTTAATAAAACTGCGTTAATGACTGAGGTGGTGCTTGGCAGGTGGATAAGAACCACGGACTGTTTGCAACTGTAGAGCTCGAGGAACAATTAAGAAATGAGCTATGGAGACAATCCTCTTACAGCTGATTGGTGCATTGATCTCTTACAGCTGATTGGTGCATTGATCCAGGTAACCTTTTGCTGATATGCTGCACCTCGCTGCAGAACTAAAATGCGGAATATTGACATTAAAAATCCCCTTCGCAAGAAAAGAGTTTCTCTTTGTACCCATTTATGTAAAATATAAAATTAGCATTACCTTCAACAGCAGTATAAAATTTATCTGCCATGAAAGATATAATTTAGTGGGAGATTCACTTGTGGTCACTGCACTGTGCAGAGTAATGTCACTGCTCTGATAAAATCCATAGTTCCATAACCGGTTTCTTTGAAAAACTCAAAAAGTTTATGTTGTGTTGGTAATTCAAAACTGGTGGGTTTAAAGGGGTTGTTTGAGAATGCCCTTGGGGTGTGTGGCTAATCGACTGTTTCATCAAACAAGCCCCAAGCCATCACTCTGCGGCCATCACTCTCCTGACTTTTTCCCCATAGAGTTCTATAGAAAAATGAGTCAGGAGAAATAACTCTTGCAGTGATCCATCCACATCTACTCCATATCTGGCAACAGAGTGATGGTTTGGGGCTCGTTCGATAGCTCAGACCCTTGATGACTTACAGCCATTTAGGCAGCCATGTGTTCCATACTGTACCAGTGTAATTTACAGCTGAATCTAGTCTCACCCCCCAATTCCCATAGAGATCCATGCAAATGCAGAGAGGTTATAGTATCGCTTGTAACAGTACCTGGAAATAAGATATCGAAAGTCTTTTGATGTTGATGGGTCACAGACTTCAGGAAGTAACAGCATGCAAAGGATATGCGACCAAATATTAAATATGATACTTTAAAAATATGTTAAAGCAAAGGGTATGAATACTTATGTAAATGAGAGATTTCAGTTTTCGATTTTTAATACATTTGCAAACATTTCTAAAAACATGTTTTCAATTTGTCATTATTGGCTATTTTGTGCAGAATTTTGAGACAAAAAAATGAACTCAATCTATTGTAGAATATGTCTGTAACGTAATAAAATGTTGGGAAGGTGAAAGGGTTGTTCAGACTTTTCGGCTTGACTGTATATATATATATTTTTTTTAACAAAAAATACAAATAAAAAGTTTAATTTCACAGTGGAGTTACTTTATTTTCACAATCAAAAATAGTCATTTTGTGAGATTGTGTATTTTAAGTAAACAGTGTTTTGAATATTACTATTGTGCACTTCACAATTTAACATGAAATAAGTGCACGCTACAGTAACAAATATAACTATACCACACTTGTACTTACAATAGAAATGTTTAAAACAAAGTTGTTGTTTTTTTCCATTTTCATCAACTAAGAAAAGCTAAAATATTTCAAATTAAATAAAAGGGAAGGCAACTGTGTTTAAACCTTTAATTAAAAACCAAATAAATATACAGAACGGTTGCTTCTGAAAGATCTGCAGCATATGTACTGAAAATATATTGTAACTTGAATTAGAGATTTTGTTCTCAAGGCTTCCTGGTTCCTAGGTTTGATAAGATAGTCAGTTCCTGAACAAAAATAAAAACATTTAATAAATGTTAAGAATAGCTTTTCCCTGCGGTGTTTTTCTTGCTGCGTTAATGTAACAAAATTGTTGGCTCAAACCAGGAAATCATCAAGTCTGGGTAAAAAAGCGACCAGGATGTAAGTATAAAAATACAGATGTTACTGTAAATTAAATATGTACATATAACAATGAAGGCTTTTATTTGCAGTTGTTCACAAACAAAAAATTTAAATATAAATGAAATTGAATAATAAAGGGATGTAAAAAAAAATGTTCTTCTACACAAATCATGTCGAAAGAGCAAAATAAAAAATACATGTGTATTCCTAGGATCTGAGAAAGTGATTATTTTAAAATGATGATTTTAAAACTTGGAAATTAAAGGTTTTGAACTGAAGCAACTGCAGCACATATTTTGGTCCACTGATATTTCTCTTACTGAACAAAAAACAAAGATTTATAGTCGATGTTCAGAACAGCTTCAACGACGAAGCAGTACATGAAGAGAGACAGGTGAGCGAATGCATAATAAAAATAGACTGTACTGTACTGTAAAATACATACTGTAAAATAGACTGTACTGTAAAATACAGACTGTACTGTACTGTGAAATACAAACTGTACTGTACTGTAAAATACAGACTGTACTGTACTGTGAAATACAAACTGTAAAATACAGACTGTACTGTAAAATACAGACTGTACTGTACTGTGAAATACAAACTGTAAAATACAGACTGTACTGTAAAATACAGACTGTACTGTACTGTGAAATACAAACTGTACTGTAAAATACATACTGTAAAATACAGACTGTACTGTACTGTAAAATACATACTGTAAAATACAGACTGTACTGTACTGTAAAATACAGACTGTACTGTAAAACACAAACTGTACTGTACTGTAAAATGCATACTATACTGTAAAATAGACTGTACTGTAAAGTAAAATACAGACTGTACTGTAAAATACATACTGTACTGTGCTGTAAAATACATACTGTACTGTACTCTAAAATACAGACTGTACTGTACTGTAAAATACAGACTGTACTGTACTGTAAAATACAGACTGTAAAATACATACTGTACTGTACTATACTGTAAAATACATACTGTACTGTAAAACACAAACTGTACTGTAAAATACAGACTGTACTGTAAAATACATACTGTACTGTACTATACATACTGTACTGTACTGTAAAATGCAGACTGTACTGTCATGTAAAATACATACTGAATTCTGCAGCTTCCCCCAACAGTTGTAATAAAGCAGATCTTAGTGCAGAGAGCTCCATGTTACTGAAACTATAAACACAACCAGCATACCAATATCCGTTAACACATTATATTACTTATGTGCAATTACACTTTAATTATTTGTGTCATAACTGTGTATTTGCACTCCCCAAAAAATGCCATGGCCATTATATATATATATATAACAGAGTGCTTACTGATGTAGGAGATGCAACCTCAAAAGTGTGACTAAAAAGCTTTCTTTTTTTATTCTGGAACTGTCACCAAAACATCGTACAGTACAAACTATAGATAAATGCATCAACCCATATTTACACATTTTAAAAGCACTGTGGAAGTAAAAGGATAAAAAGAAGTCACTGTTGTTGTCTCAGGCCAGTCCACCGAAGTGCAGAGATCAGCGGGTTCTGGTTGTATTTGGCACATCTGAGGTCCCTTATCCAGAACTCTGTAGACTGTGTCCAGCACCGCTACTTTGACGGAACCATACCTGTTTTGACTGGTTCTCGGTTGAGATAAGTGGCCCAGTAAACCAGGTTGAAGCTTCCGAACAGAACCGGGAACATAATCCGGGACATGCGGTCGATTTTGCTCACGCTGTTGAAGGTCTTTTTGTTCTCCGCTGGTTTGGCCTCGGGCTTGGCCTTGCTGGGGTCAGAGGTTATGCCCTTGGAGATGGTGGGAAGGGCGGAGTCCTTGGAGATGTTAGGAGCGTAATTGGCCACGGCTACGGCGTAGGCATTGTTCTTCTTCATTACAGAGGCCTTATCCTTCTTCTGCAGAAAAAAAAGGAGCATTTGCAAAAGCCTGTGAGTCGGGACTAGGATCAGGGGACATGGAAAGGGAAAGATGGGGAAACATTTCCTTTTTTTGTTTTTGTGAAAAAAAAAAAAAAAGCTTACGGTCACAAAGCAGCACACAATGTTCTGTATTTAAGCAGAATTTGTCTTTAACTTTAAAATAAATGTGGACAATGACAAAAAAAAAACACTTGAATTTACTGAAACTGCAAGTCAAAGCTAAGGACAAATGTTGATTGGCAAGAGTTTTAAATTATTCTTCTGACCTGGTAACTCCAATATGACCAAGTTTAGACCTTGAGATAGTTAAAGAAGAACTTTGCTTTGTACATTAAGTATTTATGGAATTTCATAAAATATGACACCAATATGCCACAAAATAAGTTTGATTCAGGGTTATTTCACTGGACCTCAGCATATACAAAATATTTCCATTTTTGAGAGAGAGAGAGAGAGAGAGAGAGGGAGAGAGAGAGAGAGAGAGAGAGAGAGATCCATATAATTTTTCCAAAAATACCTAGAGCAACTGTTTTGAATTTTCACCAAACAGAATAATGAGTGTTTTGTTTGTTTTATTTTGGTGAATGTGTTCCTCCGTGCGTACAGAAGCACACATATTTTGGTGAATGTGTCTCTCTGTGCGTACAGAAGCACACATATTTTGGTGAATGTGTCTCTCCGTGTGTACAGAAGCACACAGCTGTCAGTTACAGTTAAACTGAAGCCTTGCTGTGTCTGCTAGAGAGCTGAAATTTACTCAGCAGCAAAGGCAAATAAACACAGCAAAACACTGTGCTGCTGAGCCATCAAGGGGCACCTACTGCATGTCTACTGCATGTCTACTGCATGTCTACTGGATGTCTACTGCATGTCTACTGCATGTCTACTGGATGTCTACTGCACTTTTACTGTATGACTACTGCACTACTGAGATCTACTGGTCTCCATTTGTGATGGTTTATGTTTCTCTGGGACCAGCTGTAGTCTGGTTCAGTTTAGCTCAGCGGAACTCTGAAACAGACTTTACATTACCCTGTTGGGTTTTTCTAGCTGTTAGTATTCTGGGAAGTAGACTAATGTCTAATGTCGCCTGATGTTAGACACTCAACATTTATTTGCCTTTAAGAACACAACTGGTTTGTGGCACAGCTTTCTCAAGTACAAAAATGCTGATTGAACCACTGACAGGATCCTGACACCTGGCCCACCACCAGGGACCTGAAATACTGTTGTGTGTGGTTCCATCAAACCGCTGACTGAAGTAAAGAAATCAAGAGTAACACGCAGGGGAAAAAACATAAAAAAGGCAATTAGGAAACCACTACACAGTGACAGGACAGACATGAGCTACTTCAACTATGTGAAAGTGCTTATAGATAATACAGACCTTATAGATAATACAGATCACATGTATCAAGCTTTAAAACGGCATCCATGTCAATATTCCCTCTGTACATATGAGGCATGTGAGGCATGTGGTTTCTCTGTCCTTGTGCACAACCTCAGAACAGTTTTATCTCTGTCCTTTCTCTCTCCAATGTCTGTCATCTTTTAAAATGTCGCAGTTCATTGCTTTCACTAATAACAGGGCATGTTGCTCTAAGAAGTCTATTAAATTGGGGTCACAAATGGTCTGAGGCACTGAGCACAGCTCCATAGGGACTAGTTTTAAAAAAACGCTAAATTTATTTAATTCTCAAATCTTCAAAGATAGGATGGATTTTGTGTTTGGTCAACTACTGAAAAAGCCAAGCTTATGCTTTTTTCAGAATACTGAAAAATGTTTTCTCGTGCTGCACTGTAAACATATAGAATTAATATTTAATGTATACATTGTGTGTACAACTGAAGTGTGATAAATTAAGGCCAGAAATGCCTGCTGCAGACATCATGTCACACAGCACAATGACTGCTCATAAAGGCCGTGTCACTGGGAAACACAGCACAATGACTGCTCATAAAGGCCGTGTCACACAGCACAATGACTGCTCATAAAGGCCCACTGGGAAACACAACACAATGACTGCTCATAAAGGCCGTGTCACACAGCACAATGACTGCTCATAAAGGCCCACTGGGAAACACAGCACAATGACTGCTCATAAAGGCCGTGTCACACAGCACAATGACTGCTCATAAAGGCCGTGTCACTGGGAAACACAGCACAATGACTGCTCATAAAGGCCGTGTCACACAGCACAATGACTGCTCATAAAGGCCCACTGGGAAACACAGCACAATGACTGCTCATAAAGGCCCACTGGGAAACACAGCACAATGACTGCTCATAAAGGCCCACTGGGAAACACAGCACAATGACTGCTCATAAAGGCCGTGTCACTGGGAAACACAGCACAATGACTGCTCATAAAGGCCGTGTCACTGGGAAACACAGCACAATGACTGCTCATAAAGGCCGTGTCACTGGGAAACACAGCACAATGACTGCTCATAAAGGCCCACTGGGAAACACAGCACAATGACTGCTCATAAAGGCCGTGTCACTGGGAAACACAGCACAATGACTGCTCATAAAGGCCGTGTCACACAGCACAATGACTGCTCATAAAGGCCGTGTCACACAGCACAATGACTGCTCATAAAGGCCGTGTCACTGGGAAACACAGCACAATGACTGCTCATAAAGGCCGTGTCACTGGGAAACACAGCACAATGACTGCTCATAAAGGCCGTGTCACTGGGAAACACAGCACAATGACTGCTCATAAAGGCCGTGTCACTGGGAAACACAGCACAATGACTGCTCATAAAGGCCGTGTCACTGGGAAACACAGCACAATGACTGCTCATAAAGGCCGTGTCACTGGGAAAATTGCACTGAAAATTGTAGTCCTAATCGTAAGTTGTAGTCCTAATTGTAGTGCACCATCATGTCTCATGTGCATTGCTTTAGAAGCCCTCCCCCCACATTGATATGTAATTTTTTGTAATCAGCCAAAGCAGTTTTAATAACAGAACCACACTTTTTCACCTCCTGTGAAACAATCCTACTCAGCTTTACTCAAACCATTTGCTTTCACTGTGAAATACTGCTGCACTGCACTCTGTTGAGCTTTCACTGTGAAATACTGCTGCACTGCACTCTGTCGAGCTTTCACTGTGAAATACTGCTGCACTGCACTCTGTTGAGCTTTCACTGTGAAATACTGCTGCACTGCACTCTGTCGAGCTTTCACTGTGAAATACTGCTGCACTGCACTCTGTTGAGCTTTCACTGTGAAATACTGCTGCACTGCACTCTGTCGAGCTTTCACTGTGAAATACTGCTGCACTGCACTCTGTCGAGCTTTCACTGTGAAATACTGCTGCACTGCACTCTGTTGAGCTTTCACTGTGAAATACTGATGCACTGCACTCTATTGAGCTTTCACTGTGAAATACTGCTGCACTGCACTCTGTCGAGCTTTCACTGTGAAATACTGCTGCACTGCACTCTGTCGAGCTTTCACTGTGAAATACTGCTGCACTGCACTCTGTCGAGCTTTCACTGTGAAATACTGCTGCACTGCACTCTGTCGAGCTTTCACTGTGAAATACTGCTGCACTGCACTCTGTTGAGCGTTCACTGTGAAATACTGCTGCACTGCACTCTGTCGAGCTTTCACTGTGAAATACTGCTGCACTGCACTCTGTTGAGCGTTCACTGTGAAATACTGCTGCACTGCACTCTGTTGAGCTTTCACTGTGAAATACTGCTGCACTGCACTCTGTTGAGCTTTCACTGTGAAATACTGCTGCACTGCACTCTGTCAAGCTTTCACTGTGAAATACTGCTGCACTCTGTCAAGCTTTCACTGTGAAATACTGCTGCACTGCACTCTGTTGAGCTTTCACTGTGAAATACTGCTGCACTGCACTCTGTCAAGCTTTCACTGTGAAATACTGCTGCACTCTGTCAAGCTTTCACTGTGAAATACTGCTGCACTGCACTCTGTCGAGCTTTCACTGTGAAATACTGCTGCACTGCACTCTGTTGAGCTTTCACTGTGAAATACTGCTGCACTGCACTCTGTTGAGCGTTCACTGTGAAATACTGCTGCACTGCACTCTGTCGAGCTTTCACTGTGAAATACTGCTGCACTGCACTCTGTTGAGCGTTCACTGTGAAATACTGCTGCACTGCACTCTGTTGAGCTTTCACTGTGAAATACTGCTGCACTGCACTCTGTTGAGCTTTCACTGTGAAATACTGCTGCACTGCACTCTGTCAAGCTTTCACTGTGAAATACTGCTGCACTGCACTCTGTCGAGCTTTCACTGTGAAATACTGCTGCACTCTGTCAAGCTTTCACTGTGAAATACTGCTGCACTGCACTCTGTCAAGCTTTCACTGTGAAATACTGCTGCACTGCACTCTGTTGAGCTTTCACTGTGAAATACTGCTGCACTGCACTCTGTCGAGCTTTCACTGTGAAATACTGCTGCACTGCACTCTGTCGAGCTTTCACTGTGAAATACTGCTGCACTGCACTCTGTCGAGCTTTCACTGTGAAATACTGCTGCACTGCACTCTGTCGAGCTTTCACTGTGAAATACTGCTGCACTGCACTCTGTTGAGCTTTCACTGTGAAATACTGCTGCACTGCACTCTGCTGAGCTTTCACTGTGAAATACTGCTGCACTGCACTCTGCTGAGCTTTCACTGTGAAATACTGCTGCACTGCACTCTGCTGAGCTTTCACTGTGAAATACTGCTGCACTGCACTCTGTCGAGCTTTCACTGTGAAATACTGCTGCACTGCACTCTGTTGAGAGCGTTCTTCCTTTATTATCCATGACTAGACCTGCTGTGGCAGTCAACCGCCAAAATTAACTGTCGAAAAAAATTAACTGTAAGCATCCAGCTCGCCCCCTACCCAACACTCCACCCATTCTGAGCTCATGCTGAAATCCTGGGGGTTGGTCCACAAAGCAGGATTACTGACTTAAACGGATAACTGCACTGAGTAAAATCTGGAATCCTCCCAAATCTGGAACATGAACTGAAGTTAAAAGAGTTTGATTTTACTCAGTAGTTCAGCTATCCAGCTAACTCATTAATCCTTTTTTGTGGACTACCCCCCCCCCCCCCCCCCCCACCCCCCTGAACTCAGATAATCCATAATCATATTGCTTACATCCGCTTTTCTATCCAAAAACAAAAACAAACAAAACCTACATAAATGCAGGCACAACAAATCAACCATAATTCAAAGCACAGCTGTAGCTTTGTGTTAAGCCTCAGGCAAAACTACACCGTTTCAATTGCTTACAAGACACAAGACAGTGTGGCAATCTTTATTTCTAATTGATTTCCAGCCAGTTATCAGGGCTTTTGTTGACATTTGTTTTTGCCAGCTGTGTTTAGAAACTTAAATGACTCTGTTCCAATTAAGAAGAGCCATTCAATGCATTTCCCAGCATGCAACCCGGCTTTGCACTTTGCTGAGAACGTGCTGATCTGTCCAACTCAATTCACCTGTCAGAAAACAAGGGGGCAGACATGGGGAGAGGCGTGGCCCCGCCAGAGTCAAACTTCTAAAAACAGCAAAGTTGTACCTGGACAGGCGTTAGACAGGATTGGTGCATGAAGCATCCCCTGATGAGTGATGTTCATCGGCTCCCATTCTACCCCACACATTATGTATTGCTTGCTATGGGTATTTTATGTACACTACATAAACAATCTTTAGTGCTAATGTCAATGACCGCAAATAGGCATATGGTGTGTTATGTCAACATTTATGCAGCAATTGACATTACCATGACATACCAACTGAAATGACATAGGCTACTTGACATAAGCATCTCACGTCATTTCACTTGGTTAGTCATGGTAATGTCACTTGCTGTATCAATGTTGACATAACACATCATATGCCAATTTGCGGTCATTGACATAAGCACTTATGAATGCTTATTTAGTGCTTATGAATGTGCCATGTAGTTCATATGAAGAAATTATATAGCTCTTCAAAGAAAGTATTACAGAGATTGCTTATGCTGTCTGTGCTGTACTTGATCATCCAACTACATCACCAAGCTGAGTGGAATACTTATTCATATTTGCCACGGAAATCTTATTGATAATCTATAGAGATTAATTGTGTTAAACAATATTAACACAGGCTACAATACTGGGAAAAAGTAAAGCCACATTATTGCTGCATTGTCAATAAAATTACCTTTATCTGTAATCCATTCATATTCATAGATGTGTTTTTTGCACAACTGGTCTTTTGGTCTTTTGGTCTTAAAAGTAAACAGCAGAGTATCAGGCGTAGACTTCCACCCACTAGATATGATTAAAACGCGCTTTATTTTCTCTCCCCTTTACTTCATAATACCATTCACTCAGTCAGTCCCCTGGTGCTGCAGCCTGACACATTAAACGCATCTTGTGAAATGAAAAACAATAAGAAAATTTGGAGGTGTTTCAGAACTGGGGCGAAACTACTGAGCAGGATGAAATGTGTCTAAAATATGTGTGAACTCATCATCCCAGAAAGATTCTGTTATTTGTACTAGACATGGTCCTGTCAGATACTCTTTAATCTCGGGTCCGTTACCCTCACTGTGCTTCACAGGGTTTGGATCGAGCTTCAGAAGCTGGGCTAGTGACACCTTAAAGGCGACAGTCTATCCAATCATTTCTCCCTGCATGCTGTCAGATTACAGAGCCGTGCTCATTATCACAGCATAGCGCAGATTACAGAGCCGTGCTCATTATCACAGCATAGCGCAGATTACAGAGTCGTGCTCATTATCACGGCATAGCGCAGATTACAGAGTCGTGCTCATTATCACGGCATAGCGCAGATTACAGAGCCGTGCTCATTATAACGCCATAGCGCAGATTACAGAGCCGTGCTCATTATCACAGCATAGCGCAGATTACAGAGCCATGCTCATTATCACAGCATAGCGCAGATTACAGAGCCGTGCTCATTATAACGGCATAGCGCAGATTACAGAGCCGTGCTCATTATAACGGCATAGCGCAGATTACAGAGCCGTGCTCATTATAACAGCATAGCGCAGATTACAGAGCCGTGCTCATTATCACACCATAGCGCAGATTACAGAGCCGTGCTCATTATCACAGCATAGCGCAGATTACAGAGCCATGCTCATTATCACAGCATAGCGCAGATTACAGAGCCGTGCTCATTATAACAGCATAGCGCAGATTACAGAGCCGTGCTCATTATAACGGCATAGCGCAGATTACAGAGCCGTGCTCATTATAACGGCATAGCGCAGATTACAGAGCCGTGCTCATTATCACAGCATAGCGCAGATTACAGAGCCGTGCTCATTATCACAGCATAGCGCAGATTACAGAGCCGTGCTCATTATCACGGCATAGCGCAGATTACAGAGCCGTGCTCATTATCACACCATAGCGCAGATTACAGAGCCGTGCTCATTATCACAGCATAGCGCAGATTACAGAGCCGTGCTCATTATCACAGCATAGCGCAGATTACAGAGCCGTGCTCATTATCACAGCATAGCGCAGATTACAGAGCCATGCTCATTATCACAGCATAGCGCAGATTACAGAGCCGTGCTCATTATCACAGCATAGCGCAGATTACAGAGCCGTGCTCATTATCACAGCAGAGCGCAGATTACAGAGCCGTGCTCATTATCACAGCATAGCACAATATAGCCAGAGATACTTTATTTACCCCTGTGTGCACTCATATTACAAAGCTACATTCATTATCACTGTGTGTAATCATATTACAAAGATACATTCATTATCACTGTGTGTAATCATATTACAAAGCTACATTCATTACCCCTGTGTGTAATCATATCACAAAGCTACATTCATTACCCCTGTGTGTAATCATATTACAAAGCTACATTCATTACCCCTGTGTGTAATCATATTACAAAGCTACATTCATTATCGCTGTGTGTAATCATATTACAAAGCTACATTCATTACCCCTGTGTGTAATCATATTACAAAGCTACTTTCATGAGCCATTAATTTAATAATATAGCAATGATGAGTTATTATACGTATGTGTTTATTTCCAGTTTATTCAGACAGGGGGAAAGCAGAGAGGGAAACAGATAGAGATGGGATCACAGTACAAAACGCGTGTAATGAAAACCAAACCCATAGCCACACGGAGGGATTGGTATATGGGTTTCAGAGACACAGTCTCACTCTGTAAGTTTTATCATAAAACAAGAAAAAAAATGATTTTGATGGAGGACGGAGCTTAACCTTGTCATTCACCAAGCTCTTTCCATCCCACGCCCAACCGCGCTTGGTGAAGTAGTTGACGGTGGCAAACTCAATGAGGGCGGAGAAGACGAAGGCGTAGCAGACAGCGATGAACCAGTCCATGGCAGTGGCGTACGCCACTTTGGGGAGGGAGTTCCGGGCGCTTATGCTCAGCGTGGTCATGGTTAGGACGGTCGTCACCCCTGAAGAGCCGTAACACACAGTCACACTGAAATACACCGTAACACACAGTCACACTGAAATACACCGTAACACACAGTCACACTGAAATACACCGTAACACACAGTCACACTGAAATACACCGTAACACACAGTCACACTGAAATACACCGTAACACACAGTCACACTCAAATACACCGTAACACACAGTCACACTCAAATACACCGTAACACACAGTCACACTGAAATACACCGTAACACACAGTCACACTCAAATACACCGTAACACACAGTCACACTGAAATACACCGTAACACACAGTCACACTGAAATACACCGTAACACACAGTCACACTGAAATACACCGTAACACACAGTCATACTCAAATACACCGTAACACACAGTCACACTCAAATACACCGTAACACACAGTCATACTCAAATACAACATCAATGTTGTGACCATTGAAATGGTTGAAACAATGTTTGAACATTCTTTATGATGCTGTGCATCTTCCAGACACAACATGAAAATAATATGAATTTTTAATGTCTGATCCTCTGGTTTTTAAAGATGTTTGTATAAGTCTGATATCCAAGTATTAATTGTGAATAAATAGTATATACAGTATATAGGAATATATCAGCCTCTAATACATCTAAATACAACATTTTTGTCATAAACCTGAACGCTTTTTTAATTTTTCCTTTTTTTCATACTCCAGCTGAAGGATCAAGAATATCATGAACAAAACTAAGGACCTGATTTACTAAGCTCTTTAGCGGGTTTAGCACACGCATGACCTTTAGCACACGCAAAACCAATAACATGACCTTTAGCACATGCATGACCTTTAGTACACGCAAAACCAATAACATGACCTTTAGCACATGCATGACCTTTAGTACACGCAAAACCAATAACATGACCTTTAGCCCACGCATGACCTTTAGTACAAGCAAAACCAATAACATGACCTTTAGCCCACGCATGACCTTTAGTACACGCAAAACCAATAACATGACCTTTAGAACACGCAACACCAATAAGATGATCTTGAATAAAAACTTTAAGGTTTATGACATAAATATCAGTCTTAGTAAATCAGGCCCAATGTGTGTAAAATGTGCTTAATATGTGGTGCTGGATGTTGGGGACAAGATGCACAAGGAACGTACAGTTTTTTCTCACACTGACTGTGCTATGTCACCACTGTGCTGTCAGACTGGAGGTTTGAAAGAACAGCTTTCAGTGTCTTACATTGTGACATCATCGCTTGTGACATCATCACCTCATCCAGGAAAAATGAGAGTAATATGCAGCCAACATGACAGCAACAATCGGCTTGTCGTCAAGACAATCAATCATCCCTCCTAGTAACCGCCATCTGAGTGCCATGAGGCATCTTATTTCACGGTGAGATATCGCACCTGTTACTATGGAGATAAAATGATGGGATGGAAGCAGCCTTTGGTTTCATTTCCATAAAGATGCATTAAGTGATCCAGATCTCTGATACAGTGCTGTATGGCTTGTGTCTATACATGTGCTCTGAGCCAGGATAGAAAACGTCTTCACACTTTCAATCAGCACCACAGTCAATGGAAGCAATAAAACGACCATAACAAGTGATTTAAAAACTGCAGACCCTGGCGATCCCCGTGGCTGCTTTAGATCCCATAGCCCCGGCCGTGCGTATTGAGAGAGATGCTCTTCTGAGCTTAAAAAAGTGTTGACAATTTCTGTGAATGTCAGTAAAAATGTGGATACTGGTACGGTGGAAACAGCCACGCCAGCTCTTCCAAACATAATCGCTTTGCCCCTCTGTGCACACTTCCAAAAGATAGAGACGTCTGCAGTAAATGAATGCTAGCATCTTGCTGTTTGTGGTCTTTTTTTGTTGTACCTTCTGTTTTAAAAGGTGGTTCGTTCTTTTGAATGGGAGGGGCGAAGTGTCAGACTGATTCCAAACAGCAAATGCTTTGCAGTGACATTTAAACCATTCTTACTGGTTTCATTAATCAAACAGCGACAGTCCAGCAAGCCTGCAGACTAAAATATGGTTGGGTTGCAGCACCATTGTGGTTAATATGAACACACACATTACTGATATCAGTAGTGTGCTAAAGCAGTAGTGTGCTGAAGCAGTAGTGCGCTGAAGCAGTAGTGTGCTGAATCAGTAGTGTGCTGAAGCAGTAGTGTGCTAAAGCAGTAGTGTGCTAAAGCAGTAGTGTGCTGAAGCAGTAGTGTGCTAAAGCAGTAGTGTGCTGAAGCAGTAGTGTGCTGAAGCAGTAGTGTGCTGAAGCAGTGGTGTGCTGAAGCAGTGGTGTGCTGAATCAGTAGTGTGCTGAAGCAGTAGTGTGCTGAAGCAGTAGTGTGCTAAAGCAGTAGTGTGCTAAAGCAGTAGTGTGCTGAAGCAGTAGTGTGCTGAAGCAGTGGTGTGCTGAATCAGTAGTGTGCTGAAGCAGTAGTGTGCTGAAGCAGTAGTGTGCTGAATCAGTAGTGTGCTGAAGCAGTAGTGTGCTGAAGCAGTAGTGTGCTGAAGCAGTAGTGTGCTGAAGCAGTTGTGTGCTGAATCAGTAGTGTGCTGAAGCAGTAGTGTGCTGAAGCAGTAGTGTGCTGAATCAGTAGTGTGCTGAAGCAGTAGTGTGCTGAAGCAGTAGTGTGCTGAATCAGTAGTGTGCTGAAGCAGTAGTGTGCTGAAGCAGTAGTGTGCTAAAGCAGTAGTGTGCTAAAGCAGTAGTGTGCTGAAGCAGTAGTGTGCTGACCCACACTGTCTCCTCTCTTATTTACATCCCCAGGAAGGCCTGACTGAGGTCAACTAAACTTTACTGAAGATCATTTTTAAATGGAACCAGGGAATGTTCTCTAGGAAAGGAATGGGGGAGAATAATGGCCTTTTAAATGCATTGCTCACACACACACTATAATTCATCACTCGTACAGAGACTAAATACACAATTTATAAAATAACGTAACGTTTGTCATTCTATCACCATTAGCTATCACTGGTTTGATCCTGCCTGGCTATAATGAGCCACTTCTACAAGTTTCAAAAACTACTTTCAGAAATATAAAAAAATGAGTAATAATTTATTTATTTATTTAACTTCCCAAACCACTTCTCGGAGACATGAAGACCAAAGTTTAACATTTGGCAAAATATTTACTTTAACTCCCGTCAACTTTTGTGTCATAAAACACATTCAACTTCCCGATTTCCTGAGCACTGGGACAGCAATGTTTGAGATACTCAGCCCACAGGATATTTCAAATTAAAAAACGATTAGACATTTAGAGCAGCCCACGGTGTTATCTAAGATTTATTTCCATACCTTCGCTTTAAAATTGCAGAGAAGTATGGGGAAGATCACGCCAGGCAGAGAGAGTGAAAGCACAGATTCAATAGATCGACCAGATAATCAGCTCCACACTGTGTGTCACAACCACAAACCGTTCAATTCAGGAAATTACGCAGACTGATTACCCAGCATGCACAAGGTTTGTTTTCTAGATGAAATGTCTCAGTAATCACCCCATTCATTTTTCCACAGTGGAGCATTAACAGGATGCGCCTGCTACCTCAGGAAATGATGTATTCAATGAGGCTAATTACCCCGAAACCCAAGCCCCTTCAGGCCCATCAATAGGCATCGACACAGGTAAATAAAAACTGGTAAAACCCACGTCCATCTCTCCAGATGCACCAGAATGTGCATAGACTTAAGCTTCTCATTAAAAAAGTATTTTGAAGTTTAATACTTTTTTCTATTATCCTCTATTTAGCAGGATGTACAATTGGGGCGCAGTCATTGCTAATGCAGATTTGTGCTGGAGCAAAGTAACACAGCACCGAGCGTTAGCCTTTATTTAAGGGCCCACGTTGTCGGAGCAGATGTGCGATACATTCCTGTTCTATTAAAAATGGGTTTGGACATGTGTACCTATGTGGATGGGGGCAGTGATGTAGTGCATCGGGCAAACTATCAACTGTCTAATGGGAAATATGTAGTTAGCGTAGGTAGAAACAAAAATGCTTTCATTTGGGTTTACTGAAGCTAATACAATTTATTGACTTTATAATACACTCTGTAATGGTAAAATGATTATCGGGATTGTGTTCATTAAAAATAATAATAGATTTTAGTCTTTGAAGGCAAGACTTTAATGAAGATGTAGATTTCTCAAGAGATGTGTTTGTTTGGAAATTTCTAAGAACAAAAAAAATTACTTCAGAAAAATACAAACTGTTCTTTAGATCAAGAAAAAAGATATATACATTTTTTTTTTCAGTTTAACTGTTGCTGTTTTGAACGTAGTGAATTCGTGTTCTGTATTTCTTCATGAACATATTTATATACTCACCAATGTCATCTGGAATATTGAATAAAATATATTTTATGTAATCAGTATAAGAATGCTCAGTGTTTTTCCCCTGCTATGTTTCCAATAATTCCCTAAAATACTGATTATGCCGAATGACATACAACTGTGCTGCCATATAACATGCAAACATCACGTTCTCTAATAACCTAACGTTGGTCTTCTATACCAACATCATTTTACATTAATACAAATATAAGGTATACAATTCTTTCCCAGGTTATTTTCTTTCATTCTTCAGAGAGAAAAAGCTTAAGAACGTTCTCCAAGTTATGACCACAGATCAGTCCAAGATGGTGGTTTGTTACAATACTCACAAAACGTCTATTTATGGAAATATTGCAGAAATGAGACTGTGGCTAATTGTGAGACTCATAAGGCATGTTGCAGTTATTCATATACATAATTACTCACTTCCCCAAAAGTGCTGCAGAGACTTTATACTCTGTACCTACCATGAACCCTTAAATTATCACACAAATGTATCTTTAGCTTCATTAAAAAAAAAAATATTGATTCTCTGAAGCTGAATAAACTTCTAACTGCAATGGCAGATGTATTCTTGTCTTCTCAGCTTCAGCATACACAAAGAGCTTCAGCATACACAAAGTGCTTCAGCATACACAAAGTGCTTCAGCATACACAAAGTGCTTCAGCATACACAAAGTGCTTCAGCATACACAAAGAGCTTCAGCATACACAAAGAGCTTCAGCATACACAAAGAGCTTCAGCATACACAAAGTGCTTCAGCATACACAAAGAGCTTCAGCATACACAAAGTGCTTCACCATACACAAAGTGCTTCAGCATACACAAAGAGCTTCAGCATACACAAAGAGCTTCAGCATACACAAAGAGCTTCAGCATACACAAAGTGCTTCAGCATACACAAAGTGCTTCAGCATACACAAAGTGCTTCGGCATACACAAAGTGCTTCGGCATACACAAAGAGCTTCGGCATACACAAAGTGCTTCAGCATACACAAAGAGCTTCAGCATACACAAAGAGCTTCAGCATACACAAAGTGCTTCAGCATACACAAAGAGCTTCAGTATACACAAAGTGCTTCAGCATACACAAAGAGCTTCAGCATACACAAAGTGCTTCAGCATATACAAAGAGCTTCAGCATACACAAAGAGCTTCAGCATACACAAAGAGCTTCAGCATACACAAAGTGCTTCAGCATACACAAAGAGCTTCAGCATACACAAAGTGCTTCAGCATACACAAAGTGCTTCAGCATACACAAAGTGCTTCAGCATACACAAAGAGCTTCAGCATACACAAAGAGCTTCAGCATACACAAAGAGCTTCAGCATACACAAAGTGCTTCAGCATACACAAAGTGCTTCGGCATACACAAAGTGCTTCGGCATACACAAAGTGCTTCGGCATACACAAAGAGCTTCGGCATACACAAAGTGCTTCAGCATACACAAAGAGCTTCAGCATACACAAAAAGCTTCAGCATACACAAAGTGCTTCAGCATACACAAAGTGCTTCAGCATACACAAAGAGCTTCAGTATACACAAAGTGCTTCAGCATACACAAAGAG